>JAJMGX010000016.1:0-312379 GCA_030565865.1 Yamadazyma friedrichii
TGCGTCCTGCTGCAATCACTAAAATACAAAAGATTGATATCACATATACAAAACGTAATAGTAACACAAGACAGCTTAGAAGTATACAAGATCGTTCAATTCACTTCCAGGACTGGTAAAATTATAAAAATTCATGCAAATTATAAATGGTAAAGATACCAGCAGTACAAGCACTCAATCAGGAACTGGGACAACAGCTACATTTCTAGTAGGGAAGTTACAAGTTATTGATAAATCAAAAGAGTGTCGAACATTAGGGTTATCGCTACTAAGCGATTTCTCTTCCCCTGAAATCTTTTGTTTTCTGATGTCTGTGGTTTGTAAATATGTTCTGTTTGTAATTTTATAAGCGATAGATAAGAAAAGTGATAGACAGGAAAATTTAATAGATAATCCCATACATAACAAACCTTACTTAAATACTCTACAAAATTAATTTAATATGTGGACCAGTGTACCATACTTGAGACATACCTACTACAGCACCAGCAACCCCAAATAAAAATGCCAGTGTACCAACCATTCCTAGAGGGTCTTCGTGATTTTCATAGTCATAGGCACTAAACTTACCCTTGTTTACCCTTGTTGTAAAGCTCATGGTCCGAATATGAAATTGCTTCGTTAATAACAATCATACTCATAAAATGTTCCACAACATCTTCAAAATGATAGTAAGCTGGGATACAGATAGCTAAGGTGATACAATTACCAATGATGGTCCAGGGGATTCTCATTGGTACTGTAATTAATCCTGACCAAATAGCTTGCGTTGATAAACCAATGGAATAAATATTTGGAATGTTATTGGAAACCGTCGATAATGCCAATAATACACATAAAAATTTCCCAAATCTGCCTAATGAATTTTCAACTAGTACAGCATAAACTAATCCACCGATTGAATGTTGCAGATATAATTCCGCCCATCTTTCATCTGTTATAGTACCAGTGGCACAAGCTGCGCCCAAAGTCATAGCAAAAATACATGGCATAACTAAACCCATATAAACACAGAAAAAGATTTTATGAGCGTTAGCATTTCTTGGTAAACAGTGTAATCTGAAGCTAATGTAGTCCAAGCGGCAGCAAACCCAAAAACCGTACAACTAAAACATAACACCCAGCAGCAGTATCTTCATCACCCACCATACCAGGGGTGAAGTTGCTAGAATTTTTCATTCTGGCAATTATAGCTAAAAATATCGCTAAATTTGGAATCCAGGCCCATTTTTCATAAAGATGAATAACGTGATAACCGAAAAATGTAACTAAAATAGTCAACACCACTAAAATAAGACAAGCAGCCCAGGGAGGACAAAATTGGTAATACTAATTAACTGTGCTGATGACATAATATTGACCGCCCATCCAATACAAGCAATAGCATTAACGCAAGCAAAAATCCTCATGGCCCAATTACCAACTAAAAATTTCCATAATAAAATTTGTCTTAAGCCTAATCTTGCACCAAATAAAGAGAAAAATGCCCCAGAAAAAACTCCCAACATGTTGAAAAAAATAATCGTTAACACACTGGTCCAAAATGTCAATCCAAAAACTGTGATACCTAGTGCACGACGCAGCACTCCATAAAGAATCACCAACTCTTCCTCATCGGTGACTAATTCAATCCCCTTGGTTTCAGCTTTTAGCTTGCTTCCTAGTTTATTGAAAACATTCAATTTTGTAGAAGTGATGTCACCTTGTTCGTATGAAGACACAGACTGTTCTTGTTCGATAGCGATTTTTTTTTTTCTTGATCAGCGTCCATTATTTATCTTTCCTTTTGCTTGCCTTTGTTTAATCAGAAGCTGTTGTGGTTAATCTAGAGAAATTATGCATCCTTTTATATTTCCTCTGCATCGAACTTTAAGCCAAGAATATGGAACAATCCTAACGGCTTAAGCCTTATCTAATTTTGCATTTTTTCAGTGAGCAGTATTTTCGATCATCTGTGGTTAAACATAGATAATTGTCTATAGACCCACCTTGATGTTGTTTGGTAGTGCTGTATCAACATAGTAACTGAGAATGGCTGCAAAAAGTGGCTTATCGTCTCACATCGATGGAAATGTGAAATTGTATCGCACATTGTTCCGTTGGAGGTTCCATCAGATAAGATGGAAATGTAATCTATTGGGATCAGCATCAACAACACCAAGACCTCAACAAAATACGAGACGATAAGAAAGATCAACATCTATGACTGCTAAATTCTTGGTAATGGTTAAGAATAGGGAATAAAATTTCAAATAGGGTTTATTCCAAAAAATTTGAAGTTAGAATATCTGCATTAGCAGTTTGCTAGAAGTGACCAGTATTATCTACCTTGAGTAACGTAAGAGGGACTAGAAAGGTTCATTATACATTACTTCTGTTAAGTGTAAACCTTCTTAAAATATCCCAGATAACAGATTGGATGTACTTGCAGTAACATTGGTAAAATCAGCATAGCTTACCGAATCATTAGTTAATCCACTATCGGTGAAATTTAAAGGTGGATAATATGGCTCGTCAGTGTCATAAACTGTACCATCCCAACAATAATCATCAAAGCACTGTTTACATTCATCTGAAGGGTCGATACCTTGTCTTTCTTGTTCTCTCTTAATTACGGCACAACCAACACATTTTGGCCAATCTTCATCAATAGTACCATTCAATCTCAGTACAGTTTCAAAACCATTGGTGATAATAGCCCGTTTCTCTTCCTCAGTGAAAGCAAATTGATACAACGATATATTAGTCCAATATGTGTACGGACGATTGGCCAAGTATACCACAATCGGAGGCACGACGTCATCTTTGACCAAATCAGTTAGGTTTTTGGCATCACATCCAAAAAATGTTGGTTTAGCCGTCAAATTTTGATGCAAAAAAGTCTTTTGATCTGGAACATAAGGAATCACCATATCCTTACCTTGGTCGCTAAATTGTCTTTCGTAACTGGCAATTAATGATGATCCATTGGGCCAATTTTCAGAATTATCTAACGTGAACACAATATCCAATTTTCTCTTGGTGGTCATCATGGTATTGATGGGGATGACTTCGCCTGCTAATCCTCCATCTAGCAAATACAACGTATCATTGGCAGCCAATTTCGCCGACCCAGCATAAGGAGAATCTTTAAAGGTATTGGGGTATTGGGCAATATCTTGACCAGTATTGGATAAATAAGTCAAAAACTTTTTAAGTACCCATTTAACGGCAAAATTTAATGAACTGCAATCATCACACACTAAAGTATTTAAATAAGAATTAAACAACGATGACGATGTACCCACCATATATCCAGCATTTTCAAATCCATTTACACAACTGCCATTTGCGCTAGTACCATTACTTAACCTAGACCCCAAATACTTGATATCGGTGAACGTATTCAATGACGGATCAAATGATCCCATTTCAAATGGATTTATTTCAAATACCGTCGAGTTAGTATTATAAACGATGGTACCAGGAACTCTTCCAATGCTAGTTATGAACGGAAATGGCATTTCATGATTTTCAAATACTGATGCGGTTCTAATATCAGACCAGTTTAAATCTTCAGCATTATTTTCCTCAGCAAATAACTGGTATGATAAATCTCTACCCCAAGCGTCGGTTAACGTTACTTTAAACCCAGCATCTTGTTTAGCTTCCAAATCATACTTAATCCCGGTATTATCACCCGTGACCCAATGATTTATATGACTTAAAGCCCCCCATAAATTGTCCCATAAAACGGGCCAGATCACCGTCCATAATCCATCGCTATTGATTAATTGATTAGCTTCGGTAAGATTCCATAACGTATTTTCAAATACCGATTCATGCACACTGGGCCAATTGTTCAATGATAATGACCCTATAAGGTATGAACCACCACTTAAGCCACTAATATAGTTTGCACTTTGCAAAATACCTCCTAAGCTTGAACCACCATCTTCTACTTCAGTACGATTATCAAACCCCGCTAATTGACCAACTCCCACCAACATCGACCTATAACCTCCTCCACTTAGCGCAATACCAATGTTAATCGAGGAGTTTTGCACTAAACTGATAGCATCGTCATCTAATCCCACACTGGCAACATACTCCGATAATGCAGCAGTGGTCTTTTTCTGTCTCTGCTGGATCCAATTTTTTTCATCAGTGGAAATATCGTCACCAGCTCGAATCAAATTGTGACTAGGGCATTTCACCTCAGTTGGCGCATAACTACCAAGAACCAACGATAATAGTATAAAGAATGTAACGTTCATAATAACTGATGATTTTGTGGGGGTTGGAGTGTTTTATATAAATTAATACTTCCGCATTAGGAAATGGGTATTGGCCTCTCGGCAATTCCGAGAAGTGTCAACATTCGACTAAAATCTGTAACATTGTTGCCCTATTTGACATAACCCTGAATAATAGGTCAATCCTTGCTGGTTTAGTAGATACTAATAACTTTTACTGGCATGGGTTCACCCATTTTAAATTTGAACGTAAACCTAAGGAGCCGCATGGAAAACAATGCCAGTTTTGAGACTAAACGAATAAGTAAATAATGTATTAGTAAATAATGTATAAGTAAATAATGTATAAGTAAATAATGTATTAGTAAATAATGTAGTAAATAAATGTAAATAAATAAAGGTGTAAATGCATAAATAAATAAGGGTGTAAACGGATAAATAAAGTGTAAATGAAAAACAATAGCGTATTTCGTACTAGATCTCGAAATAACCCTTCACAAGAAATCACTTTGCAACAGGCTGTTCGTCAGCTTTGACAATATCATAAATCAACTTGTTCGTATCAAAAGGATTATCTATATATAGATTATGGCCACCTTCACTAATTCTATGGATTGTAGCACTACTTCCATCCTGATTCAACTGTTGTACTAATTTCTCACCAGCCTCTGAATTCATAAAATCATACTGTCCGTAAATTAAATGTATATCAAATTTACCAAAGTTAGGGGAGTGTTTTATCGATTTGAATTTATCAAGTAAGGGGATTTTACTTACTGTACTTGGAGTTAACAAATATTTGATGTAAATATCCGACATTGTACCACTGGTGATAGAATTGTATAAATATTCAATAATAAGCGATATTTCTTGTTGGGTGCCATAGACTTTATTGTCAGCTGGTAACCTAAGTTGATTACGTTTTGCTATTAATTTATTAATTTTAAAAAGCTTTAAATACCACATGTTCCAGTACATTTTGACCCCCCATGGACCAAGGAATCTAAGGATACGTGGTAAGTAAGGTTGGAGATTGTACCATTTTGAAACTGCTCTAGGGTTTAAAATGGGGTATCTGGTGAGGAAATTATATTTAGATGGGTCTAAACTGGGGGTTATGGTTTGAGCTTTTTTGGAAGCATCGAGGTATTGAGTGGAGCCCAATGCATGAACATGTCTCTCTACCCCAACCGGACTTAAAAGTAATAATTTACCAACGTTATATTTCAAAGCATAACTACCACTCCAATACCCACCATACGAATGGCCCACCAAGTAATCTATATCGATAGCTTTTGATTTCCTCCAATTTTCTATTGCATCAAGGTAATAGTCTTCGATTTTGGATAACACTGGTTCGAACGTTTGCTGATATTGATGGAATTGTTGAGGGTTGATCTCGTACGATGGTATGAGTTTATAGTATTTATTGTGTAATCTCTTAGCATCGGTGGGGGTGTCATCGTTCAACTTTATCGGAGGACATTTAGGAATAATATTACTTATACCTGAGATTTTGGGATTTGATGATAATCCAAACGATAAATTATCTAAGAAATGGATATTATAATTGTGGTTTAACCCCTTGAAAAGGTTGATCATTTCAAAATTACGGGCAAAACAACCTAACGATGCACCATAGCCATGGATGAACACGATATGTTTGGTTTTAGCGGCGGGATCGTTGACGATTTGCAAATTTACCTCATTGATGGAATTTTCACTATCGATTTTAACTTTTTCATTAGATATGGTGATGTGTTTTGGTACTTTTGGTAACTGTAAGTTGATCAACGAGTCCTGCAAGGTTTGTAAATTACTTGGCTTTAAAGAATTTCTCCAAATCTGCAAGCTGTTTCGGAATGTCAACATGGTGTATTTATATTCTATACTCTATACTCTATATTCTATATTCTTTTTTTGATGCGATTGAGACACCGAGTAAGAATTTTGGTATTGTTCAAGGTGGACTGAACTATGAACCTGGGGGAAACACAATACTAGATCACCAAGGGGAGTGCCTAAAGGGAGGGGCTATACTACGTTTCAAGTAACACCACCGTAAGCAAAGATCTAAGCTATCTAACCATCGAAAAAAGAAAAAAGGAAAAAAAGCGTCGAATGACATCGATTAGGAGTTAAGCTACAGGCACATTTTACATCATTCAGCCATGGAAACATAGTAGTCAGTTTTCAGATAATCGTCCACCATGGCATCACATAGGTGATTATAAATCACCAGATATTACCAGATGCATTGATCAAATTTTGCAACCATTATTTGCTCTCCCCTTTATGTAATCAGAAGCTATTTTTTGCAACCATTTATCACCCCTAATATTTGAAGCAACGGGTTGATTTCCAACTGCCTGCGTTGCAAATATCCATGTCAGTGTATCTCTACAGATGCAGAGTATCTCTACAGATGCAGAGTACCTTTACAGATGCAGAGCACCTTTACAGATGCAGAGTACCTTTACAGATGCAGAGTATAGCATTATCCCATATCCACCTTTATAAATTATCAAATATCGCCATGTGATATTATGCATGCGTTTACTGCCCCACCGCAGCTGGTAATACATCGTCTGACAATCATGTAGTAGCGTTTCCCAAGTTAAAATTAGTTGATCGAGTAGTCGACGACCAGTGGTAGATGTGGTTGACTCATGCCTTGGCTTATGACTAACTATCTCAGGTCTGTGTCATTATCTGTAATACCCTGATTACCCTGATTAACCTAGTGTCTCATTATCAATGCCACTCTTTGTTCTCGGTTTAAAGAAAATCTGGAGTTTAACGTCCTTAATGAAATGCTATTGTACAGTTATATTGAGTCACTGCCCGTTATCGGATCCTGATCACATATGTACCTCGAGATAATTGTGGATTAGAAACTACCATGGGACTCACCATTGCCCTTGCTGTAGTTGCGGTGGTTTAGTTTGCCATTATCCTGGGGTATTGGCAGGGCTATTTCAGCTTAATTCTATTGGTGTAGCTGCTGTAGCAGCTACAGTAGGTCCAGTAGGTCCAGTATGTCTCCCGATCTCTTACGTGAATCGTTGTGCTGGTGTAACTTGGTAACTCAGTGTATTCTTGTAGATGATTCAAAATGTCGACAAAAGAGTCATGTCGACACTCAAAAGAAAACTAAAAAAATCACAGTGTATCCCTTTAACCGACGCAGTAATATAGGTGAAAAATCCATGGACAAATGGGTAAACCACTATTTCGGTTCCGACAGCAGTAAATCTGGGGTAAGTTCATAAACTATAAATACCCTGACAAATCTCTAGGAGAAAATTTCACCAACAATAAGTATCATTTTATATTCGTCTTATATTCGGTTTATAATAGTTCTATAAAATAGCATACAATAATAGATAACCATGCCCTACACGAAAATTAACGTTGATGAAGAAGAGCAATTCTTCCAACAACAAATCCAAGAAATCGACACTTGGTGGAACGACGCCAGATGGGCCAAAACCAAAAGAATTTACAAACCTGAAGATATCGCCAAAAAGAGATCATCGTTAAAAATCGATTACCCATCTAACAATCAAGCTAAAAAGTTGTTCAAATTGTTAACTGAACACGATAAAGCCAAATCCGTTTCCTACACTTTTGGTGCGTTGGATCCTATTCATGTGGCTCAAATGGCCAAATACTTGGATTCGATTTATGTTAGTGGATGGCAATGTTCCTCCACCGCATCCACCTCCAACGAACCATCTCCAGATTTGGCTGATTATCCTATGGATACTGTACCAAATAAGGTGGAACATTTGTGGTTTGCCCAATTATTCCACGACAGAAAACAAAGAGAAGAAAGATTAAACATGACTAAGGAAGAAAGAGCAAAAACTCCTTACATCGATTTCTTAAGACCGCTTGTTGCTGATGCTGATACTGGACATGGTGGTATCACCGCGGTTATCAAATTGACCAAGTTATTCGTTGAAAGAGGTGCGGCTGGTATTCATATTGAAGATCAAGCTCCTGGTACTAAAAAATGTGGTCACATGGCTGGTAAAGTTTTAGTTCCAGTTCAAGAACACATTAATAGATTAGTTGCCATTAGAGCTTCCGCCGATATTTTAGGTAGTGATTTATTATGTATTGCTAGAACCGATTCCGAAGCTGCTACCTTGATTACTTCCACCATTGATCACAGAGATCATTTCTTCATTAGAGGTTCCACCAACCCTGAATCTCCTGATTTAGCCTCCTTAATGACTGAAGCTGAATCAAATGGTATTTATGGTGAATCTTTACAAGCAATTGAAGATGAATGGACTAAAAGTGCTGGTTTGAAATTATTCCATGAAGCCGTTGTTGATGAAATCAATAAATCTTCCCTTTCCAATAAACAAGCTGCTGTAAATAAATTTTTATCCAAAGTTGGTCCATTAACTGAAACTTCTCACAAAGAAGCAAAAAAATTAGCTAAAGAAATCTTAGGTAAAGATATCTACTTCAACTGGGATGTTTCAAGATCAAGAGAAGGTTATTATAGATACCAAGGTGGTACTCAATGTGCTGTCATGAGAGGTAGAGCTTATTCTCCTTATGCTGATTTAATCTGGATGGAAAGTGCCTTACCAGACTATAATCAAGCCAAAGAATTTGCTGAAGGAGTGAAATCTAAATACCCAGACCAATGGTTAGCTTATAACTTATCACCTTCATTCAACTGGAATAGAGCCATGCCAAGTGATGAACAAGAAACTTATATTAAAAGATTGGGTAAATTAGGTTACGTTTGGCAATTCATCACCTTAGCTGGTCTTCATACCACTGCTTTGGCAGTTGATGATTTCAGTAACCAATATAGTCAAATTGGTATGAGAGCTTACGGTTCATTAGTTCAACAGCCTGAAATTGAAAAGGGTGTTGAAGTCGTGAAGCATCAAAAATGGTCAGGTGCTGAATACATCGATGGGTTATTGAAGATGGTTACCGGTGGTATCAGTTCAACTGCTGCTATGGGTAAAGGGGTTACTGAAGATCAATTCAAATCAAAAGCTGCTGGTAAATTTTAGTTTTAGTTTATTATGCTAGACATAATATATTTATTATTTTATCTTACTCTCTATTTCTACTTCTTATAACCGAATCTATCTAGCAATGATAAACACCCTGAATGTTTAAGACTACAGGTGTTGGTATCATGATGGTATTAAATGTCATTCAATTCCCTTAGTAGAGTCTACTATGGTATTAGCTCAAAATGGTTTGTGAAAAGTTGTATTATCCTGGCTCTTATCATGAACTAGCGAAAATCATGAAAACTACAAAATAAATTATCGATGCTATCACCAAACCTATGTAATGTAACCTAGCTTAATATCTCTGATCATTTCATTCTCTATGTAGACGAAATGTAGGATGAACATAGAAGTTAAATAGTAAAGGAAGGAATCAGCAAATTTAACGATCTTCTCTGCAATAAAAAACCAAAATATGTAAGCAACAGAGTAGTTGATGATTCTGACTCAAAGATCTCAACAAATTACAAGTTATAAATGAATTTTAAAAAGCTTGCAAGTTATAAAAGAATGTCAACGATTGAAATTGTTCAAGATTATATACCTAGTGAGAGCTGTAGCCTGTATAGTCTGTGGTTGTAGTCTGTATAGTTTGTATTTGTAGTAAAATATCATACTGCGAAAAAATCATCTCATCAGATCAATATGGGTTTTATAACACCAGGTAAAATATTTGATCACAAAAGACGATGGACTAGTCTTCCTCCTAATCCCGTCACAAATAAACGTCGCAGGGGTCGAATACCCTTAGAAATGCCTGCTGCTCACAAGCAACCACTAATATTTGATGATTATCATTTTGAGGATGATACCACTGCATCGATTACAATAACGAAACTAGAACAATTACCTGATGAGATACTATTCAAGATCTTTACCCATGTGGATATTTCACATAACGAGTTACATTTGACGTGCAAGAAATTCAATCAGTTATTTAAATGGGATCATATGGGCAACTTCTATCTTGGTAAACTTATAAAAGAACAATATTTAAGTAATTTGAATTATGACTGTGACGAGTACATACCTATTTTGAACGATATTTTGAAACGATACAAGGAGAAAGGAATCAGTAATGCAAAGACCAAGCAAACAGAAAAGATGATAAATTTGTTCCATCGTTATAAATACTGTCTCAATGTTGAAGTGTTTAACTATAAATTTATTTTCCAATTACCACTTGATTTTTTCCACAATTTCTTTATAACGAATGCACAGGACTTGGCAGTCGAGAGATCAGAGAGACTACAGTACATCAGACATATGATAAAACATTTAAACCATGATTTAGAAATAAGTGAAGTTGATTATGACGAAATGAGTAGAATGGCAGAGGTGCAAGAAAATCAAGCATTAATCGAAACCGGTAGTGCCAACGCTAGAGAACCAACTCCAATAGTTAATGAGATTGCTGATAACAATAACACTGGGTACACATTTCAAATACCACTACCCAACTTCCCAGAATCGTACTATAAAAACCTTCATAAAAAGTATTCAAATATTAAGATACTTATAAACCATTTAAATTTTAGATTTAGTGACATTAATGCATTTCTCCTGTCTACTTTATCATGCAAACTACCCAACAGCAAGAAATACAAATTAATTAAGCTAGTAATTGATCACCATGAATTTACCCTTGATACCGATACAGTTTTAAAATCTTTTCGGATTCTAATTGATACCAAATACCTCCAAGAGTTTGAAAAAATCGTTCATATGTTGCTTGAAATCTATTATCAAGGTGAGAATAGTGACAACGATGAAGATTTATGGAACTTTGTAAAAAACTGTAAAGAGGTGGAATTATTTCATATACTATGTGGTTATGCAAACCCTAATTTTATTCTATAGATATAATGAATTACGAATTAAGATATATTTTCTCGATACCCTATACCAATTCATCGCAATAATCCTCTTCATGTTCGATAAATAAACTAATAATCACCACACACATACATAAAATATTTTTAATGATGGTATTGACCCCATTTGTGCCAGAACAACATTCATATATTATTTCATAAACGCTCTCTTTAAAACACCATATGATCAATCCGCTAGTTATAACTGAGCCTGCAAAAACTTCAAAAACGTAGGTTACTGATTGACTCAAAATAATTAGACTGTACCATAACAAAGTATCGGCTGTTGGTCTAAAATAGAACCCTAATTCAAGCAACACGTCGGTGGTCTGTCCAGGGAAGATAGTAGATAACAACCCAATGGTGAGGTAATTAATCGAAATGGAAATGATCAAAATAATGGATAATGCTAGTCTCATAGGATTTGTGGATTATACTTTTTGCAACAATTGATAAAATGAGAGGTTGAATTCGAGTTTGTTGAAGCACTGCATGCAGCTAATGCAAAAGAATCAGGAATTGAGGAGCTGTGGAGTCTACATAGTACCTCGTGATAGTTTAACATCCAAGTTAAAGAAATAGCCTATACAAAGATAATGAACTGTACCTAACCAGAAGAATGGACGGTACCCAACCTGAAGAATGAACTAGCTATGTCCTAATATCATCGTTGAATGGTAATTATACCATGATAATCACACTATCAAGAATTATCTGACACAATGGGCGTTCAAGTAGAGTTAAAAGCCTTAAATAGATAACCAAGTATGTACGTTAGTTAGTACTCTACTGCAGAATTTGAAAAATTTTCGCATCACTAGAACAAGTTTATATTGTCAGATTGGAAGCCAACAATACTTGAATCTTCGAACACGCAGAACAGGAGAAGTATACACACACAAGATGATTAGAAATATAAGATCATTCAACACATCGTCGCTTAGAAGATTTGAAACCAGATCGCTTTTAAGCAAATTAAATCAAAAAGATATCGAATCTCCATCATCATTAGCATCAGAATCAACGTTGCCTCATATCGAACAGGATTTAAAAGTTAATCCCAGACAGGCCAAGGCCAAGGCAGCGTTCTTGTCCGATAGCAAGTTAGAAGCTGATAATTACAAACTTTCAAATTTCAGTTCCAAGATTGGTCAAACCGTTATCAACATTTTCCAATTAGATATGGATAAATCAAGAGCAGGATCCGTAGCTGGATCGATATATTTTGGAGAGTGTAAAAGACAAGGAATGTACTACCCCAACGAACCGCTTTCCTTCACCGCCAAATTTTTCTACCAAACTTTAAACTTACCCATGTCATTTAGTCAATGGTACCAAATAACGGTATTGCATTATTGGATGTTATCGGTCAGAATGAGAGCCATGCCATTTAAACACGGAAAGAATTACCAACAGAAATTAATTGATAGAATTTTCAAAGATATGGAATTAAGAATGAACCAGGAATTAGGTATAAATTCAAGTTCAGTAATTGAAAAATTCTTAAAGGACTACCATACTCAATTGTTAGGTAGTGTGTTATCGTACGACGAAGGGTTGATCACTGACGATATCACATTATCCTCGGCATTGTGGAGAAATGTTTTCAACGGTGACCCTAATGTTGATATCAGACATGTGGAAGCATTATTAGGTTACGTTAGATCTCAATTGTACGTGTTAAATAAAATAACCGATAGAGAGTTTGGATTTGGGGATTTCAAGTTTGTTTCACCTGATAAAATCGTTAGACCGTTAACCAAAGCTCAAGAAGCTGACATGATGCAAAACGTCAAACGTAAGTATGAATCCATGACATTACCTTCACAAAAGAGTGTATTATCGTTAGATGAGTAAATAAATGATCGTTACATGAGTAAATTGTATATAGTATTTATTAAATAATGAACTTCACACTATACAACTATAATATTTACTAAATAATGAACTTGACACTATACGACTATAGTATAACCTCCGTAACATAGGTTGTTCCCAAATCACAAGCAATCCTTCCTCCCGTCATCGGTTGGTAAGACTGACTATAATTTAGAGACAACTTCCTTGGAAGAGGTCCAATCAATACCTTTGTAACTTCTGATCATGACATTCATCACGGCATAATCTTCACCTTCAATGGCCCTTGATTTCTTTTCTCCTAACACAATATCTTCGTAAAAATAAAACCCAAACTTGTTATAGATGGGAATGTTGGTGGGACTACTACTTTCCAAGTATGCCAAACTGTTTTCGTCTTGATCAATATACTCAGTAAACATGTAGTCAAACATTTTACGAACATTACCTTTACCTCGAGCTTCTTTGGTGGAGCCTAGATAAACCAAGGTGTATAAATTCTTAGATTGGAACCTTGCATCACTGGATAAAATTCTTTCACAGGTGTCATGTAAAAGAGGCAACATACCTTCAAAAACTTTTTCTCTTCCTTCCTCTTCAAAAATCTCCCACACTTTATCGTAACCTGATTTCATTAACGTTGCAAAAGTTTCTAATCCTTTTTCCATGGACTCGGGCAATGACCACATGGCAACCGTTTCAAACTTATCGGATAACTCATTAATCCCTAAAACCAAACCAGTTAAAATATGTTGTTTTAAATAAGCTTCATAAAGAACAGTTTCACATTTAACTTTTTGTTTTGGGGACTTGATATGGCTGGTTAACAATTTAGCTAACGAGTCTTCGGCAAAAGATTCAACTAAGGTAGCAGCAGCTTTAGGGACGTCGTTTAACGTCAACACTCTCATACTCATGATTAAATCAGTAATGGGGGTGGTAAAATTGGATAATAACTTTGTAAAGATTATTTACTATATTAAAAGGATAACACAAATTTATACTGATAGCTTAACAAAATAAACATAACTTGGATTTAGATCGTAATATTTACCAAGCACTAGTAACTATTGTCGATATAAATCCTAAAGGTATTGTGAGATTCATCATTGATTTTATACAAATGCCAGGATTTATCAAAACCGCATCAAACTTCCCATTTTAGGCATTGGACATAATTGAGATTTCCTTCGATGGGATGGACTCAAATTGAAGAGGAAGAGGTGATCCGTCAAAACCATTGGCTGAATTGTAGCAGTATTCTTCCATACACGAAGCACTGGCACACGGACAATTCGTTTCAAATGAATAGTCCGCACAATTCATCATTATATATACACTATTTACAATGGGTCTAAAAGTTAGTATATTGGTTCAGAAAAGATTATCATCAAAAAAGTCAGTAGTCTAACGTCTAAAAATCTTATTTCATCATAAAATCCATACATACCGTAATTCGTTAACGTAAAACTTGGTGTACTGGTTATTGTACACAAGCAACTGGGGGATCACCCTATTCTAACCCCACGTTTGGTAGCATTGGGCAAGGCTTTGATCCATGATTTGCTTGACTTTTTATCGGTGATGATAAACACCCTACCGCTCTGTTTCATTCTTCCAGTCCTACCGATTCTATGCACCAAATCAACCGAATTATTGGGGAAATCCATAATAATTACATTCTTAACACTTTGAAAGTTAACTCCTCTGGCAAATAAATCGGTAGTGACTAAAATCTTGATGGTGTCATTCAAATACTCATTTTGCTCTTTGTCAAGTACTAAACTTTCAGGAGGTTGAATAAACGGTTTAATTTTCTCTGCTCTATCAAGCGGTGAATCGTCTCCTGATAATCCCACAAAGTTTTCAAGATTTTGGTGGAATTTCGTACATAAAGTACTGATTAATGGCTGGACATCTTTTTTGTTATTTACAAATACGATAACTCTTTTTACTTGTCCTGGTTCACTGCTATCCATTTGGATCGCATATAAGGCCTGAGCTAACGCACGGGGTTTACTACCATTGTAAGGATTCTGCATCGAATCGATGATTTTCACATTGATCTGAGATGGTACCTTATGCAACGAACCAGTGATGACGTTGATGGTATCTTTGAAATAACTAGTGATGGATTTTTGAAAATTTTTCGGTATGGTGGCAGACACAAGAATGATGTCTTTACATTTGGAAAATTTTTCAATCATCGATGTTGTATCCTTAAACCACGAAGGATCAAAGAGGGTGTCAGCCTCATCAATCACGCAGTAGTCAACATTGTATAAGAAACGATAGGGATTTTCCTCTTGGTTATGTTGTTTACCCAATGATTGCAATTTAGTTGGTGTGGTGATTAAAATATCAACGGGTCCCTTATTTACCGCTTGGAAAAATTTAGAAGCTGGTTCACCGGCCCCCCATTTCAAAACATTATACCCAATCTTGTTGTTGGCTTGTTCCATTTGTAGAAACTCATGATAACGTTTATCTTTAAAAAATTTCTCGTCCAAGGTTTCATTCAAATTTAACGGCATTTCATTAGCACGATGCACCGTTCGGAACACTTGATCGACCAATTCGTTGGTAGGCAATAAGATCACCGATCTCACTTTTGATGACGTTCTTGAGTCCACATAATCTTTAACATTCTCTTGGAAAAGCTTTAAATCATCATCTTTCAATTTACTCAAAATACACGACAAGTATGACCAGGTCTTTCCCGATCCTGTCTCAGCAGCAATCGTGAATACTTTCAGTCGTTTGTTCTGATTGTCAATTAATTGACTGAAAATCTCTTTACTTTCCGACAATTTCTTTGGCTTCCTCACCTGGTTGATTTTCTTAATGGCCAATGATTGAACCGGTGTTGGCTTTATGGCCAAGTCATCTTTGGACTTATAATAAGTGTTCTTCATTATATACAGATCTCTGATTTCTTCAACCATGGCGACTCGAACACTGGGGAAAATTCGAAGACTATCAAAATCCAACAATTTTTCAGTAGTGCCTGAGTCGATTTCCTTCTTAGTGGGCACTACAAGCTTGGAGAAGTTCCCAAACTGAAACAACTTAGTGGTGCCTTTGTCATTGATGACTCTACGTTTGCCTCCGATCTTCACCGTACTGGGTTTAGCATAGCATCTTAGGAATAGTTTTGCACTCATATCATCGTATGAAAAAAATTTTCAAATTTTCTGCGGGCAGGGTTTATATAGGATTTGGGTGCAAAATTATTAGGGATCTCTAACAACTACACTGAATGTAATGATAGTATTTATCCAGCATATTTGCATTTTTGTTGACTACAATAGTTGTCACATTTTTAGCTGGTATGTAAATTATCATTAATTGTTAGAAGCTGATATCTTAGTTCTAGTTAAAAATTGAAAGGCTCCAATTACAATATGGGCCACTGGCCCATATTGTGAGGAATACCATGTCTGTACATGTTAAACTCCAATAATACGTCTGTACATGTTACACTCCAACAGTATGCCTGTACATGTTACACTCCATCGATATGTCTCTACATTCAAGAGTAAACGGTGATTTATAAAAAATGAGATAAACTGGCTACTCCAATTATAATTCCTGCTAAGAAACCTATTTTAATACTTGTTAGTAGCCATAGTTTTCCCTCTAACCATCATTTTGGGCACTTCTGCTGCATAATGTGATCTACGTTATCACTATCGAAAGGTTACCCGCAGTGGCCATTCCACCGCCGTACACCACACATCAGTACACCGGCAGGTGTACGGCAGCACAAAATTTTCGCAGAAGAACCATCTAACCAGTGAAAAATTCACAGTATTTGAAGTAACGATGATGAAAATATGGCAAAGGAATTTATCCAGCACCAGGATGGTGTTGGCACCCAAATTCCTTGGGGGTAAAAGCAAGGCCAAGCAGGGTTACAAGGGGGGTAGAGAAGCTAAGGAGAAGACGAAAAAATCAGGTATGACCCATTTAAAATTTAAAGACGCTGTTCGATCATTGAAGTTCGAAAAATCTGCTCCACCGACGGATTTGCCAGCTTTAAGCCATAGTGATTTACAACTTGGTAGTATTGTCGGGTACTCCAATAGCGTGAAACCAAAATTAGTGCAATTAGGCTCGTTTAAGAAATACCAACACCACGAAGCGTTCAGGGAACCAATATCGTTGATCTCAAATAATTTAATTTCATTAAGCACCCAGTTTTTCGAAAAATTCGGTAATAATGAGGCCAACAAATTTGTTTTAAAAGGTGAACATAGAGCTGGTAAATCAACGTTGATCACGCAAATGCAAGCATTGGCAAAAACTAAATTTCCTCAAGTATTATATTTGCATTTTGAAGATATTGGTAAAATCAGAGACGGTTCAAATGATTTCGTTTTCAATAAAAGACTTGGATTATATCAGCAGCCAAGTTTCACGAAAAAATTCATTAATAATTTTAGAATCGCTAATAAAGAAGTCTTGAAGACCATGAAATTGTCCAACGATGTGAAATTTGTGGCTAATAAAGTTCATTATGAATATAAGGCTGGTGCAAATACATTATATGAATATCTCAAGCACTGTAAAGATTTCAATACCAAAGAACCAACCTTGGCGTTCCAATTTTTCCTTGATGAATTAAAATCCTCATCAGTTGCAAAATTAATCACGATTGATAATTTCAACGCAATCACCACTAAACCAATAACCGAGTATAAATCCAATGATTTCGAACCAATCCACTTGAAGGATTTTGAGATCGGTAAATTTGTGTTATCCACCATTGATAATTCTTTAATTTTACCAAATTCTGGGGTCTTATTAGGTGAATCATCAGATTACGGTAAATCAGATAATTTATCCATTGGATTAGGAGAAATTGACTATAGTCCCTATAACTTAAATAACTTGGACCCGACCATTATTGAAACGTTAATTAAAGGTAAAATTAACGTTTTTAAAGTTGAAAATTTCACTAAATTTGAGACTAATAAATTAATTGAATTTTATCATCAATCTGGTTTACTTCAAGTTAGAGATTACATTTATAACCAGAAATTAGATAGTCAAGTTGATGAAGGGGTTGATTTGACTCAATTATCCGAACTCAACTATGTTAAATCAGGGGGTAACCCTGGTCTTTTATTCAGACATGTTGCTTTAAATTATTAGCTGCGTAATTAATGTATATAGATCCACTGTACATACTTTTTTATCTGCTCTTGACTATCCACCGCTAAGAGTCCTATTGAACGCAAGAGAAAACGTTACAAATCGTATATCATGCACTATGTAAATAAAGTATCTTCCTCTCTTAAATATTCACCAATATCACCTTGTCTAAATGCTACGATACTTGTAGGCTGTAAATTTTTTGTTTCATTGGTGGATTTTGCACTGACACCAAACCCTAATGGAATATCATTCATCGAGTAAACGATTAACCCTGCATGTTCAGGTATATCTTCTGACATTCTACCAACATGAGCTTTTAAAACATGATTACCATAAAGGAATGGCATTTCACCGTTGGCTTTAATCCATACTTTGAATTTGGCATATTGTGATACATAAGGCAATGCCGTGATGTGTAATCTAAACTTCCCAGTCTTGGTGAACTTTCCGAAACAAGTACCTACTGACATTAATTGTTTCCTGGAAACTGATGTTGCAAAATTAGCGATGGTTTCTGAAACGTAATACACACGGTCTTTTTGTAATCTGAAAACATGAGGAACTTCGTTGTCTATCAAAAAGGAGATGTTTCTTCCTATGTAAGTAGCAAGCTTCTCAAACACCACCTTGGTTTCTTCTTCAGTTAATGATCTCATGGTAGATTTAAAATATAAAATTATCTGCGATGAGATTGAAAAATTATTTCGCATCAACAAAAGTTAGATATGGACCATGCTAAAAATAATGAATTACCTAAGGGGTTGGAGAACGATGACTCCAAAGTTAGAAAAGCCGACACCCAGCCGGAAAACAAGAGGCAGAAAAGGGGCAGGTTCGAGAACGAGTAAGTACGTTTTTCCATTAACTGCAGCTGTTGTCTGATAGTTATCTAATAAGTTTTACATATACTAACTTTCCAGTGAATACGTACCAAGATTAGACGAAAATGGTAATCCGATACCCAAATCCGAAAGAAGACCCAAGAAGAAGGTTGCCTGTTTGATTGGGTACTGTGGTACTGGGTATAATGGTATGCAAATCCAAAATAACCCTGATGTGAAGACGATTGAAAATGATCTTTTCCAAGCGTTCATCAAAGCTGGTGCTGTGTCGCCTGAAAACGGTGATGATTTAAAGAAAAATGGGTTCATGAGGGCTGCTAGAACCGATAAAGGTGTGCATGCTGCTGGGAATGTTATTTCTTGTAAATTAATCATCGAAGATGAAGATATTTTGACTAAGATAAATAATGAATTACCAGCGCAAATTAGAGTTTGGGGGATTGATAGAACCAATAAATCATTCGACTGTAGAAAAATGTGTTCGTCGAGAATCTACGAGTATTTATTACCTACCTATAGTTTTTTACCACCAAGACCAGGAAGTTTTTTAAATGACCAATTGAAGCTTGAAAGGGAAAAGAAACCAGATTTTTATAAAATTGATGAACATGGCGATTCATGGTGGGAAGAAACTTTTAGATTACAACAAGTAATCAAAGATTCGACCACCTTTGAAGGTGAAGATAAACAAGATCAAATTTCCAAAGCGGTGAAAACTCTTGAAAATGAAAGAAGAAGAAACTATAAAGTGCCAAACGATAAGCTTGAAAGTTTCCGTAAATGCTTGTCCATTTACGAAGGATCCCACAACTTCCATAATTTCACGGTGGGTAAGCACTTCAAAGATGCTAGTGCAAGACGTTTCATGAAGTCCACCAGTGTTTCAGAACCGTTTATTATTGACGGTACCGAATGGGTATCGATTAAAATCCACGGTCAATCATTCATGTTACATCAAATTAGAAAAATGATTGCCATGGCGGCTTACATTGTCAGAACTGGATGTCCAGAATCACGTATCGTGGAAACCTTCTCATCTACCAACGTCAATATTCCAAAAGCTCCTGCTTTAGGATTACTTTTGGAAAACCCCGTTTACGAAGGGTATAATCCAATGTTGGAAAAATTTGGCTATCCTGTAATCGACTTTACCCAGTATTCGAAAGAAATGGACGACTTCAAGATGAAATTCATCTATGATAAAATTTACAATGAAGAATTAAGGGATAATTCATTTTATGGGTTCTTTTCATTTATCGATAGTTTGAAAAATGGTGAAAACGAAAATGTGTTTAAGTTTTTAAACGCTGATTTTGAAACTGGTAATGTTGATAATATAAAACCAGGTGATGTTAAGTTTGATAACGTTGATTAGATAAAAGTAAACAGATTTAAGTATATACAGATTAAAATACAGATTAAAATACAGATTTAAAAATATACAGATTAAAATATACAGATTTAAAAATATACAGATTTGACCAATTAACAACCCTTTTTCTAGCTAGATCGATGTCTGCAAAAAGGTAATTGAACCTCTTCAGTTGAGCCCAATAATTTAATATAGAATAAACAGAGAGAGAGATGTAATAATGATCACTAATATTACCTACCCCATGCATATACAATTTAATTAAAAGTACATTGTACTTAAATTTAAAATGGTACAAATTATACCATCGATGTAAATTCCAACTAATCCCCATTAATTAAACTATAACCAATTTTGTGAGGGCCTTTTAGATTTTTTTGAATTATACATTTGCTGTTGTTGTAATTGATCAACTTTATCATTTAATTCAAGTGGTGATGATTTACCTTCAATTTGATTGGCAAGATTCAATGGTAAATTCGATAACCCCATTGGGTTAGCCTGCTGAGGAATTTGATTTGAAATTTGCTGATTACTTGATGAAATATGGTTTGAAATTTGGGGCTGGTTTGAAATTTGCTGAGATTCTTCATTACCGTTATTATTCCCGCTACCGTTATTATTACCATTGCCATTATTACCGTCAATTAATTTTTGTTCTCTTTGCTTTTCTTGTTGGAATTTGTACAAAGTCCAATCAAAAACATAATCGTATCGGTAATTTTCTCTTTTAAATAAGTCTCTAAACAATTTTCTTAAAAATGGATAATCGGGTTTATCTTCAAATCTTAACGATTTAATATAATCCATGTAGTCTAAAAACTCTTTTGGTAAACCCTTGGTTAAAATATCATTAGGGGTCGTCATTTTCTTTTCCATAATTCTATCATATTTTTGTCTTTTGGTGGCAGCTTTTAATCCTTGCCATGGTAACGAACCTCGACAAAAATAGATCAAGACATAACCCAAACTTTCCAAATCATCTCTTCTCAGTTGTTCAATTCCTAAATGAGTATTGACTGATGCATATCTTGCTGTACCAGTTAAATTTTTATTTTCTCTATAAGGAATATGCAAATGGGTTCTGGGGTCTCTATATTTTTTAGCCAACCCGAAATCAATGACATTGACCTGGCTGCCTCTTCTACCAATCCCCATTAAGAAGTTATCAGGTTTGATATCTCTATGAATAAAACATCTTGCGTGAACATATTCAATTCTACAAATTAATTGATCAGCTAATAATAAAACTGTCTTGTAAGTGAATTTTCTATTACAATAGTTGAACAAGTCTTCCAACGACGGACCTAATAAATCAATCACCATGGCGTTATAATCACATTCCGTTCCATACCACCTGACAAATGGGATACCCACCCCACCACTCAACGCTTTGATAACTTTTGCTTCATATTCCAACTGAGGATGCTTGGCCTTGACGTTCTCGAGTTTGATAGCCACTTCTTCACCACTAATGATGTTGGTGCCCAAATAAATATCACCAAATGACCCACTGCCAATTTTTCTACCGATTCTATATTTCTTACCGACTCTTAAATCCATGTTTGCTGTTTTGTGAACCTGGGAACAACCCTATAATTATGCTTTAGCGTGAAGATATAGGCGATGAAACTAGACACTACGAATAACCAACCAATATTGACTAACTAACCGATGAATTAATTGAGGACGATTGTTGATTGATTCCACAAATGAGAAAATTTTGATCAGTCGCAATCTGCCAGCATCGTTTGAGGATGGTTCTAATGAGGATTTACTGGCGGTTTACTGACGATCTAATCAGAGGTATCGTCACACACCGAGGGCGACGGGCTCACTAGAGTGTACATTACACCCACTACACTACACCTACAACCGTGGGTGGTCTGTACAACGCATTGGGAGGACAATTGACGAAAGCTGACGTTAATGCCTTTGGGGGGTAAAATGCGCTCTCGTCAGATGTAAATGGGCCAAAAAACACCTCGTCACGATGAAGCTGGTGTGGTTGTGCAATAAGGGTGTCGAACTGCGAGTAAATCGTGTTAAACATGGCCAATCATAGCGTGTATCAGGTTCGTGTTTGAGACGTGACAGTTTGCCCCCGTCTAAGGTTTCTGAGTGGCTGGCACACAATAGAAAATAACAACAAACCCTGCAATGGATGAGATGAGAATACATGAGACGAGATTAGACAAAATTAATTATTAATTATTAAAACAATACAACAAACTACATATCCACCCAATTAAGCTTTACCAGATTCAGATTTTTTAAACTTGTTAATAAATCTTTTGAAAAAGTCATTCTTCTTAACTTCTTTTTCGACCTTGGTTGAAGTGTTTTCAACTTCTTTTTTAGCTTCTTCTACAGCGTCTTTAGCTGACTCGACTAAATTGTCTTTTTTGTCAGCGACGGTTTCTTTAGCTTCACCAGCATCGGCTTCAGCAGCGTCAGCTTTTGGTTCTTCAGCTTTTGGTTCTTCAGCGTCGGTGGCTTCCTTAGGTTCTTCAGGCTTAGCTTCCGATTGTTCACCACCAGCAATTTCTTCCTTTTTGTCTTGGACTGCTTCAACAATTTCGTCTTTTTTAGCTTCGGCACCTTCGACAATTTCGTCTTTTTTGGCTCCGGCAGCTTCTACGTTATCTTGACCAGCGTCAACGATTTCATCCTTTTTAGCTTCAGCAGATTCAACTACTTCGTCTTTTTTATCAACAATTGGTGATTCATCCTTGTCAGAATCGTTTAAGAAAATTTTGGAAGCTCTTTTAACTCTATCTTTAATACCCATTTTTAACGTTACTATAATTTAATATAATTGTGCAAATACAACTGCCAGGGAATTGTTACTCTATTTATATTTTTTTTTTTTGCCTGACAGGAACAATGCCTAAAAAAGGTGACTAGACGAAATAAGGATGAAAACCAAAACAAAACACAAGCAGCACAACTTTGGTGGTTTATATAATTTAACCGGCTTCACCTTGGTTATACACACCACACACTACGTCTTTATCCATAACCGTACCTCGTACACTATTTGTGAACATCGATACCGTGTAAACCCCAAAATACCATCACACCACTTAAAAATAATAATCGTCACACGGCTGACAGAAGTTGCAAAAAAATGAGACAATCGTGATGAGGGTATAAATAGAACTGCTAGAGTTGTATGGTGCGTTGTACTTACTGCAAAGAGGTGTATCACTTACTGCAATAAGGTGACTATATAAAATTAAACCTTGACAGTTTAAATAGTGTAAAATAAATCTACGATTGCGTTTAAGGGTAAATCATAATTGATAAGCGTTGTTACATAATCAGACTTAAATCGTCAAAATCCACAGCCTGACACTGAACATCCCTGCTACCACCGCCGCTGCATCCACCACCACACCACCACCATCACCGTATCTAAACCGTCACCAGGTAGAATATCCCTAGGGAAATTATCCCTAGGTAAACTGGAGTACGAACCCTACACCATTGTTGGTTGTAAGTTATCTATTATCGTTGTGGTTGGGATTATTCCCCATTGAGTAACCGTGAACTATTGACAACTGGGTCTGTTTACTACTATCTTACACATTTTTATTCTCGACATTGTTGTGTTGTTGGTGTTTACTTCAGTTACGTGTTGCCCCTTGCTTAGGTTAACTAGGGTTCTATTATTAGTTTATCAGTTTATAAGTTTATTACTGTATCCTTAGGGCCGCTGCCCTCCACCGCCAGGAGACACAAACCAGACATCCATCCTCGGCCACGTCCCGTTTGGGCTACGCCCATGTCGGCCGAGGCGTCGCAATGTCCCACCCGTACACCCATAGTTAAGTAGGAGATGGTAATTCGCGATTCTAATTGTAAACAACTCTACAATCTATGACTTGTGCTGGTAACAAGATAGAATCACACCGTAGACCACCAAGACATGACTCCATTATCCAACTCCACCAACACCTTCGAGTCGAGGACGGTGTCGAAATCGTTGAAATCAGATAGACCTGGTTCGAAACCAATTTTGCCGCCGCTGGCATCGTCATCCATAGCTAAAGATCCATTAAAAGATATCAGCAAAAAATTCAATTTATCATTGAAAGACTTTGAAATCGGTAAAAAATTGGGCAAGGGGAAATTGGGCAAAGTGTACTGCGTCAAGCATATCAAGACAGGGTTCATTTGTGCGTTGAAGGTAATGAATAAAAACGACTTGATAAAATACAAATTAGAACGAAATTTAAGAAGAGAAATCGAAATTCAACAAGATTTGCATCATGGCAATATCATCAAGTTGTTTGGCTATTTCATCGACGCAAAGAATATTTACCTCATAATTGAATTTTCCATCAAGGGGGAGTTATACTACCATTTAAAATACCAAAAATCATTTAATAATTCCATTGCATCATATTATATATACCAATTAACCAATTCCCTCATTTACTTGCATTCCAAAAACATCGTTCATCGAGATATAAAGCCGGAAAATATCCTACTTGATCTAAATCACACCATTAAGTTATCAGATTTTGGCTGGTCCATCGTTTTGCACAATAACAATAAACGTAAGACCATGTGTGGGACGTTGGATTATTTACCACCCGAGATGGTCGAGGGTAAGCATCACGATTTTTCCGTGGATTTATGGGCGTTGGGCATCTTGATTTACGAATTCTTAACTGGTAAACCACCATTTGAACATATTGATAAAAATACCACGTTTAAGCGCATCGCTTCTATTGATTTGAAGTTTCCTAATTACATTGATGGTGATGCCAAAGATTTAATCTTTAGATTATTGAAACGTGACGCCAGTGAACGATTATCCTTGGCCCAAGTTTTAAATCATCCGTGGTTATTGAAAAATAAAAAAAATTGGCCAGAGTAATGGGCGTTTTATACGTTGCATAACATAAAATACAATATACGACTTACGAATACATTTACTATACACTAGATTCATCTATTTTCAAAATAATCATCTATCACTACCCGCCATGGCTCTTTTTTGCAATTCCTTTTGTTTCATCATCTCCTGTTGTCTCATCTTCATAATTTGATGTTGAAACAATTGTTGTTGAGCAGCATTATGTTGAGCCGTAAGTAATATCTCCTTGGATGGTGCTCTCACTTGATACATTTCTCCCGAAATATTAGCTAACGATTGAGTCAAGGAATCATTTTCAATCTTCTTGGAATCAACGTTCACTAATGCAGTTCTACCTTGCAATCCACCAATCGACCCCGAAATCGCTTGATTGGCCAATGTTTGATCATTGGAATTACTAGAAGGCTGATTATTGGAACTCGATCCATTAATAATCAACGCATTGGCATAGGCTTCTCTCATATATAAAAATCTATGACGAGTTCTAGTAGGTAATATAACCTTTCTTTCCAATGGTATGGGTTGGTTTTTACTCAATCCTTCCAATACTAAATAAGTTTCTTCATCAGGGTCCAATACTCTTGACGAGGAATAGTCGTTATCCCCATTCAATTGTTCGTTTTCTTTCTTTTGAATGGCTAATGCACTATTAGCGGCAATTTTAGCTTGATTACGCTTTTGATACTGTTGTAATAATACATCATACGGAGCACTTCTGCCGGGCACCGCTCTTTTGGCACCCATGGAATGCGTTTTACATGTCAACGATCTTGCACAAAATCCTCCATTGGGTAACGATACACCACATTGCTTTTCAACATCAACTGGTCCTTTAGTTTTACCAACCTGTTTTGATTGTTTGGCCGGTTTCTTCTTCTTAATCGTTTTATCCACGCCGCCATTAGCAGCAGCGGCCGCTGCTGCTGCTGCATTAGCAGCCTCCTTTTCCTTTTGTGTTTGGGATTTTTTATACTTCTTTTTAGGTTTTGCATTGGGGGTCGCTGGGGCTGGAGTATTGTTTCTTGAACTATCTACCGACGACGCTTCGATTTCGGGTTTTACTTTCCTTTTCCTTAATGGCACATCATCATCATTTAAATAGCTATTACTACTACTATTTCCATTAGTACCGCTAGTATTAGCACCATTATTTACCTTTTTCGGTCTCATCTTACAATTTTTAATATGACTTTGCAAACTTTGAATACCAATGGGACGGGAACAAGTATTACAAACTTTGTACTTAACTACGCTATCTAGTCTTGGTAACTGACCAATATTGTCGATATCGTCGGGTGATTCAATCGTTAATTTCTTATCAAGGAACGTACCAAGGTCTTTCCAAACTACAGCTTTTGAATCCGTTCCAAGGGATTCTAATTTGTCAATAGTGATGGTCTGTGACTTGGCCATATGAGGTGGTGGACTGTCGTTTAAGGACTTGTGGTTTGATTGATTCGTCGTTAGGTCCCTTAGTTGATATGGTCCTTTATGAGTATTATATCAATCGATAAGATTTTCTCGCGGATGCTCGTAGAGAGGTTATGTTCAGCATTAAATGAATAACTAAAGGCTACTGTTGACTGTTATGGAATGGCTGGAAACTGGTGATGCTTTGAACTAGCAGATATACAATCAACGGGAAGCTTTACAGCAGAAAAATCGTACATATACCTCGGGTTCTTAATTTCTACAGGACAGCACTGTGTATACCGATTTCACAATACCTGGATCGACAAACTTCTTCAGCTTGTGTAGGTCCAGGTACTCCACCAGCTTCACGAACATTAAATTATCCGACTTAAATCCTCCTACATCACTATGATACACTGTGATAAAACTCTACTCAAAGTTCAGTGATTGTATCGATAATTTCCTTCATAGAATAGCGATCGTTATACCATTATGTAAATTTGGAACTACAAAAGAGGTTGAAGAAATATATTATTTATTTATTCTTCCTTTATCCTGACCTGGGAGAAGTCACTTATTTATCAACTGTAAAATAAGGACTAAATATTGAAGCTAATAGTTCCACATCAGTTATATCAGGTGACAATGGTGAAATTGAACTATATGATGATTTGAATACATCATCTGAAGTTAAAAAAGGTTCATAGATACTGTCAAAAGCATGAGCAAAAGCACTATCAGCTTGGTCATATTCTGAACTAAGCTTCATGTTTTGCGTTGGACTTTTTAAGTCTGTCAAGTATCTACCACGTAATTTAGAAATTGTTTGCTGTATGTTGACAGATTCTGACTCTTGTGCACCTTCAATACTAACTAATTTTGTTGGGAGTGGACGTAAGTCAGCTATACCATGAGCTTTGGTAATGAGATCATCTAATCCCAAATGTTCAATAACTGGACGGTAATCAAAATCCAACCATGAAAGTAACGTTAAATAATACTTTTTATCAATGCTATAATCATGTTTGGAAGATTTAAACATGGTTTGTGATTCTGACGGATAATCAACGAGATCTAGGTAATCTGAAGTATCAACAACCACCAGCGATGCATAATCAATTTGTGGATCATTGTTGGGGAGAATATCAAATTCTACATTACAGGGGGAGGTTAAACGTTCAAGATCTCTGTAGTCAATAATGGGATTTCTAGTTATGGAATCATCATTTGTAAATCTTAAAACACCACATTTACTACTTGAAACCCTAGTGGAAACTCTACTTGAAACCCTAGTGGAAACACTACTTGGGGCCAGAACTGAATCAACAATTGCCTTTGTCATGTTTGTGGATACTACTCGAAATATCGTTCACAATATCACCACTGCATCCTTGGTGTGAGTGGATAGTTTAAGAATACCACTGATAGAGATATTAGTTTCACTGGTGGTATTATTACCCTACACACACCTGAAGCTTAGGAACTGCTCGTAGTCTTGTCAAGGAAATAAAACGTACACCTCTAATAATAGTGAACCAGGATGGAGAACGGAGTGATACTCACATCAGTATCCCATTCAATTATCAGCTTCATCACTTTGTGTAATTGTGTCTATCACCTCATAATCAATGTTTAGTGAGAGGTTGTATCTGATAAGATCTCATCCCGCGAGAACTTTTAATATTTGAAAATTTTCAGGTAATGTTATCAACCCAACTAATAGTCATTATAATTGCCTATTTGGTTGTAGGAGGCCGTTTCTCGTTTGTAGTAGCAGGCTTGACCGTCCATTACTTAACCAGGAGTGTTAAAAGTAAGCAAGCGCCATCAGCACCAGCTAAAAGGCCATCACCAATTTATGCCGTTGATTTCACATCAACTACCTTTACCCCAACCACCACCACCAATATCCCTAAACAGGCAAGCGGTAGCAAGAAATTAAGGAGAAAGAAGAGAGAACCCAAAATCATTAGGGCGGTGAAACCTACCCCGGTTACTCAACCTACGTTAACTGCTAGTTCGGTGAAATTAACTGATTCACAAATTTACATTTTCTACACCACATTGACAGGATCATCACAAAGGGTTGCTAAATCATTATACGAAACGTTGAATGACATGGAAAGTATTCACAATAAACCAAAATTATTGAGTCTTGATGACGATGTGGATGATTTAGAAGAATATTTCTTAAAGACTCCAAATAATGATGAAAGTAATAAGAACATTTACCTTATGGTATTGCCAAGTTACGATACCGATTCCCCCATCGATTATTTCATTGAACATTTGGCCGACGTTTACCAAGATTTCAGAGTCGATAAGTACCCATTACGTAAATTACTAGGATTTGCCGTGCTTGGCTTAGGTGATAGTGAAAGCTGGTCCGATAAATTCTGTTATCAGTCCAAACTAGTCGACAAATGGTTGGGAAAACTAGGCGGACGTCGTATCTTCCCTCGTGGGGAAGTATGTATGAAATATGAAGGTGAACCCAAAGCCCAACAATGGATTCAAAATTTTGCTACGTTATTGAATGATGATGAACCATTTTACCTTGATGATGAAATCGATGATAGTGACAAGGAAGAGGTGGAGTCCGACGACACCGATGAGACGTTATTAGATGTCGAAGATATGGGTGATGTGATTAGAAAAGAAGGGATTATCACTGCCAGCTCCCCCGATATTAAAGAGATGGTGGCCGAGAATTCCCCAACATATAAATCCTTAACCAAGCAAGGTTACACCATTGTGGGATCTCACTCAGGGGTTAAAATCTGCAGATGGACCAAAAGTGCCCTTAGAGGTAGAGGATCATGTTATAAGTTTGCCTTTTACGGTATTAAATCCCATTTATGTATGGAAACCACGCCATCGTTAGCATGTTCCAATAAATGTGTGTTCTGTTGGCGTCACGGTACCAACCCCGTAGCCAAGCTGAACTGGAGATGGGTGCTTGACCCCCCTGAAAAAGTCATGGCCGGTGCATTGGAGGGCCATTATAAGAAGATCAAACAAATGAGAGGGGTGCCAGGTATTCAAATGGACAGATTCCAAGAAGCGTTCCAAGTCAAACACTGTGCATTATCATTAGTTGGTGAACCGATTTTCTATCCTCATATCAATGAGTTTGTTGCCATGTTGCACGAACAAGAAATCAGTTCATTTTTAGTGTGTAACGCTCAGCATCCTGATAATTTAGCTAAATTGTCCAAAGTCACCCAATTATACGTCAGTATCGATGCACCCACTAGAACCGATTTAAGAAAGGTCGATAGACCATTGAACTCCGATTTCTGGGAAAGATTGATGTCATGTTTGGATATTTTACGAACTGTACAAAGCCATCAGAGAACCGTGTTCAGATTGACATTGGTCAAGGGGTTTAATATGGACGAAGTCAAGGGTTATGCCGATATGGTGGAACGTGCCCAACCTTCACAAATTGAAGTCAAAGGTGCAACATTCTGTGGATCGTCCTCCGCCAATGGTAATCCATTGACGATGCAAAATATCCCATTCTACGAAGAATGCAAAAACTTTGTGGTTAACTTGACCAACGAATTAAGATCCAGAGGATGCAACTATGATATTGCGGCCGAACATGCCCATAGTTGTTGTATATTAATTGCCCATGATAAATTCAAAATCAACGGTCAATGGAATACCCATATCGATTATCCAAGGTTTTTCGAATTATTAAAGAGTGGCCAAGAGTTTGAAGATTTAGACTACGTTAAGCCAACCCCTGAGTGGGCGGTATGGGGGTCAGATGAAGGTGGTTTTAATCCTCAGGATACCAGATGGGACAGGAAAGCTGAAAAATTAAAACGTAAGGTCGAACGTGAACAAGCACAGAAGGAGGCCCAGCAAGAAGTTGAACAAAAGATTTCCGAAATGACTTAATATTTATGTATATGATTATTCTATGACTCCTATGACTGTTTTGTGATCCTCTTCCCTTGTTTTTGACACTTGTCTGCTTAATAGAATCGCACTGAAAAAAGTGTATCGCGTACTATATGAAGATTGCATTCATTCACCCAGACCTAGGCATTGGTGGTGCTGAAAGACTTGTAGTCGATGCTGCCATGGGTCTCCAAGAAGACTTGAACCACGACATTACCATCTATACTTCCCACTGCGATAAGACCCATTGTTTTGAAGAAGTGTCATCAGGCCAACTTAGAGTGACAGTGTATGGAGATTTTTTACCAACGCAAATATTAGGTAAATTCCATATCTTATTTGCAATCTTAAGACAATTGGTGCTTGTAGTGACGATGTTATTTACCGGTGAGCTCAACAATTACGATTATTTCATCATTGATCAACTTTCATTTTGTATCCCCATGTTATGTGTGTTCAGTAAGGCTAAAATCTTATTTTACTGTCATTTCCCCGATCAATTATTATCGATTCCCCAAGGGTTGGTTAAGAAATTGTACCGGGTTCCATTTGATGCTGTGGAAGAATACTCCACGGGATTAAGTGACAAGCTTGTAGTGAATTCCAATTTTACCAAATCGATATTCCATAAAACGTTTAAGACCATTAAAGACGATCCCAGTGTTATTTACCCTTGTGTGGATATCAACCAAGGCATTATTGAAACTGATGATGACGAGGTTGCAGACGAGGAGGTGAAGACCTTTTTCAAAGGGAACGAATTTTTTATATCAATTAATAGATTCGAGAGAAAGAAAAATATCGAATTAGCCATTAAGTCGTTTGCCAAATTTAAACGCCATTTAGAATCACAAAATAAACCCGTACCAAAATTAGTGGTGGCTGGGGGATTTGATGCCAGAGTGGCAGAAAACGTCCAGTACTTGCAAGAATTGGAGAAATTATCCAAATCGTTATCACTTGTTCACTTCACTATAAGGTCAAAATTACTCGTTATGCCTCCTTCAACTGATATTTTATTCCTCCCTTCGATTAAAAGTCTGGTGAAGAACGCCCTTATCAAGCAAAGTAAATTGCTTTTATATACCCCATCATATGAACATTTTGGTATCGTGCCTGTGGAAAGTATGTTATTTAAAACCCCAGTAATTGCTCCAAACAATGGAGGTCCCTTGGAATCGATTGTTGATTACTCCAGTAATAAGTCCAACGCCACCGGTTTCAACGTCACCCCAGATCCCGAATCTTGGTTTGAAACATTGGTAGAATTTAATAGTTTATCCAATGATCATCAGGAGAAATTGGGTGAAAATGGTTTCAAATTGGTGTTAAAGAAGTTTTCAAGACAACAAATGTCACAAGAATTCTGGAATAGTTTAAAATCATGCAGTCACTCTGAAAAGGGGATTATTATTGGATTATTACGTAAAATAACCTGGTTTAGAGTATTTTTCTTTTTCAGTATTCTCGTTGCATTAGTGTGGCAATTTAAATAACTGCAATGTACATTTTTCTTGTTTGTTCTATTCATAATCATTATATTCTTTATACAAGCTGACTTTCTGACTTTTCTTTCTCACTTCACCTTCTAACTTCAGTGAACATTTCTTTAAATGAAGACCAAAAATTTAATTTTGCAACCGGTCGTTGCGGTACAACTTTGGCATCATCAAATAGTGATAAGAACCCCTGTTCGGTGTTGGAAATCTTAGCATCATATTCATTATCTTCGATCAATTTTGGCAAGTGGTCGTACCATGATTCCACTGTACTTTTCAACTCTTCATCGACATTTAATTTAAATTTGTGAAAATGAATCGAAGGTGCTTGTAAATTATAATCTCTCACTCTCTCGTTGATCGATTTGATTTTTTCCACGGCATATGGTTTATTCACAGTCATAAAAATTGACGTCAAACGAGGTTTGGGAACGATAGTGTTGCTTTTAGCCCATTTAATTAATGATACTTTCATTGAGGTTCTAAAGTTCTTGATATCGCTATTTAAATCTTGTTGAGTTTCGACCCATGGCGGTAGCACTTGTTGCTTATTCAACATTTCATTGATGAAGTAACTGGAATCGGTGGAATTGTTTAAATGATTGGTATTTAATGGTTTGCCTCTAACTTTTGACATATTTTCATCATCAAACAATCCCGTTTGTAAATTGATTTGACTGTTTATTTTGGACGATGCGATGGTATTGACCAAGTTTAACGTGACATTAGGATTAGCGGTATTTAGCAACATCGTAGGGCCAACAAATCTCTCCTGATATAATTCTTTGAAATTATCATTGTCTAGGGTTTTCGTTTCCTTATACTCACTGCTAGTTTCTTTAGCAATGACCAATCTTTTGCCTTGGTTGCGGATCTTTTTGGGCTTGGGTTTCAGGTCAAGGATCATTCGAAGATTTGCACCTTGACTGCCTTCATTGCCATCCCAGGGTGTTGATGTGGCGATTTGTTTGCCATGGTTATTATATTTTAGTAAATTTTCCAGTTTGAGGTATCCTAGGTGTTTGGCATATTCTTTTTCAAAAATTTTTTCATCGGTTAATTTGGCTTCGATGTCTTTAATCCGTGGGTCGTACGATAGTTTGTTTTCAAGGATTTGGTTGAATCTATTGGTTAATGCAGAGTTTGAATTGAACCGTTTAATAATCATTGTTCGCGAAGATTTCGCTAAGCGTACCATCAGTTGCAAGGGTTAGGATGGTGGTATCAAGATGAAGTAGAAACAGAGCGTGCATACCTCTATTTAGTATCTGGATTTAGAAAGGTGAAGGGTCTATTGTTTGGATCATTTCAGCGTCAAAACTTCTTTTTTAAATATTCAGCAAGGAAGTCGTAAGTAGTAATCAAGTTAAGAAAGAACCACCAGCTCTTTTTAGATCAACGAACAACTAACATAGACCAGGATCAAATTGGAATCATAATTCATTTCTTATCACAGTTTATAGGTTTTTTGTTCGATAGTGGTTAGTGAGGTTTTATAGTGCAGAAAGAAAAGCAGCAGGAACTGAGAATCAAAGGCAGATCAATTAATCAGGCTAACGTCTGATTAGATCAGTCCGATGCTAGTCAAGTCATTTGATAACTTAGATCATCAAATGATGGGCATATAACCCAGAGATTCTCCTACAATACTTTGATGTATTGTTTGTTTCAGGGTAGGGAATAATTGTGATGCAACATCAAAGATATATCTCTCCAAGACTGTTTCTAACATAGTTTAAACAATGAGAATCCCACAATAAACATCAACGGCAGAGTTAACTCAAGAAATCGATGAAAGTCTTCCTTGTATAAACTTCCCATTAAACAGTGGAACAGAGAGATAGACCACGGAACCTAAAGTCGAGCCTGTTAGATGCAACTTTTTAGATCAAACCTAGATCAAACCTAGATCAAACCTAGACCAAACCTAGACCAAACCTATTCGATAAAGATATTCGATAAACTAGATAGAAGCTACTGGAAAGAGACGATAGTAAGATGGTTGAAAGGTTGCCACGTAGTGATTCAAAAGTAACAATGAAGAATGAGGTGCGCTGCAGTGGTAGGAACACTGATGAATTTGAATACAGTCGTGGTACCTGAATATTTTTAGAATACAATAGTTAGACATAAATGAGCATCGGCTGCCTCTAGAGTGTATATGGTGAATATCTTAGATTTTACAGGCATAGTCTGCAAGCTATTATGCTGGGGACCGAGGCGATATCAGAGAAAAATACTGGGATTCGATTATAGTCTATATATTACCAAATAATTAACTTGAGGAGGTAATTAGTCATATAACATGGTTAATTAATATAATCACGGTAATTATAATCATGGCTAATTAGTAATCATGGTTAACTCGTCAATAATCATGGTTAACTCGTCATATAATCATGGTTAGTTGTCATATAATCACGGTTAACTGAGCATGATCATACAACTTGAAATAAAACGGTGGTATCGAATCACTCGCATCTAGTGTCCTTTTTCCTGCTTCCTGTTTCCTGCTTCCTATTCCCTACTTCCTGTTCCCTGTCCCCTGCTTCCTGTTCCCTCCTTGGTGCTGGCGCTGTCCGACGTTATTGAACTGCTCAAACTGCTGTTGCCTACAAGGCAAAGAATACCAACACCCCGCTGCCCAACACTAATATCATCAACACGATTAACTTGACAAAGAACCCGAAAACATTACCTTCAGCAGTTTCAATCAACTGACTCTCTAACTCCACTTCACTTAATTTTCGGTTTCTATTGGCGTTGACCTTTTCTTCCAAGTCACTGACGTTGGAGTTGATGGAGTTGAGCGAATAACTATACTGTCTTTTTTTATCAAGGGTAGAAGATCTCGACCTATTATTTTCTATCGTTGGGAACCTATCTGACATGTTGCCTGCTCTATTGGATGTAGTAGTATTTTTATTTACTATGTTGTGGTTAACAATGGTTTCGTATTAACAGACTACTACCTGGCTATCTGGTGTAGTACAAAACTGGTGTAGTAACAAACTTATGTGCTGAGAACTGGAGATATATAAGTGTTAAAAATAAAGATGAGTAAATATAAATATTTTTATTGGCAGTGTGTGGGATTATTTGCTAATGCCGCATTAAGAAAACAGTGAGATTTTACTATAAACAGAAGCGTAAAGTGGGCCCGCCTTTAGTGGAGTGGCAGTTCACTAAACAACAGAGCTCGATAGACGCCCGTCGCTATGAACTTATCGTGGACCTTCACCCATACACCGTTTGGCTACCCTAGAAACCCAACATTTAACACAAAATAATAATAGTCTAATAATCCCATTCAGGATTGACGGGGTAAATCACAGTGGAGGGCTGTTCCATCCATTGGTTTTGGTGTCTGAAATTGTCTGGAATAGGACATGCAAACGACACCTCAGACATGGGCGACATGACGCAGACGTAGCTGCGTGGTGTCGCGTGGTGTCGCTGCCTTTCGTATACTGTCGTGGTATATCGTGGATGTCTCTCCCTCACCATATGTCAGAGGGGGTGTGATGTGCTGCGTTATTCCTCACAAAGGTCCTGTGACATTTGGCGGACTTTCATTTATCTTCTGATGTTTTATGTTGTATTGGTAATCGCTGATCATCAAATGTAAATCATCTCCAGCAGTTGTCAGTTCTAAACACATTTATTACCCTACCTAGTTCCTTTCATTGCCTGCCTGGATTGCCGTGACCTGCCCTGATTTCCTTTCCCTGACTTTCTCACTTTCCTTTCCCTGACTTTCTCGCTTTCCTTGACGCTACTTGCCTAGGAAAAATGGCTGCAAAACTCGCATTAGATACAGAGAATACGCCGCAAATTGACTGTGAAATGACACCTCATAATGATATCCAAACCCCATATTATAGTCAACCCATATCTCAGCACATGGTTCCTTGGACATCGCAGGTTAGTTTTCAAAAATACCCACCCATCACTTTAAAGCCGTTCATTGTCTGAAAAGTGGATCCCACCAGCGCTTAAATAAGCGGTCTCACCTATGAAAATATCTCAAATAATCATACATAACGAGGTGTGTTGATAATATTTAAATAAATCATATATAGCCAGGCGTGTTGATAAAATTGGAATAACTGCCATGATTCAAGTATACCTAGCATTATTGCTATTGGGTGTGGTCCTCCATTTTTGCAAACCCTACTACTATAACTATAAATACCATTGTCAGCCAATACGGTACCACCAGTACGTTAATCCCATTTCCATTGTCAACGATGATAAAGCGGATCCTTTAACCGCCCAATACAATTCGTTAAAGTTATACGGTACCGTTGAAACCCATATACTATTCAGCTCGTTCATTGTCACCATGGATAAAGAAAACATCAAAAGCATCATGGGTGATAATCATCATTCCATTGGGTTGAGAAAATCATTGTCCCAAGATTTACTAGGCGATGGGATCTTTTCCAGTGATGGCCATCACTGGAAAACATCCCGACAGTTATTAAGGCCCCAGTTTCATACCCCTGATATTGCCACGTTGAAACGCCATTTTAGCAATTTTTTGGCCCACATTCATCATCACCCCATAGAAATTCAATCGTTGTTCCAAAAATTATCATTAGACATAAATACTGAATTTTTATTCGGTGACAGCGTGTATTCGTTAAGTCCTAGCAACGACAACCATGCAAAGTACTTGGTGTTAGAGCAGGCTCTGAGCGTCTTAGCTAAATATAGTACGTTAAAAACAGTGTTGGTCATCACCATTGGTAAATATTACCAACTATTCACTCCTAAAGCCATTACCCAGGCAATTTCAGCAATTCATAGGTTTGTGCAGGGTTATATACAATCATCGTTTGATAACAACGTATCAACCGGGCTAATCAGTGATTTGATGAAAGTTACCTCCGATACAAAGCAAATTCAAGATCAAGTACTCAGTGTGATGATGGCCGGTAAAAATACAACTTCCTCCTTACTTACATTTTTATTTTTAGAGCTTTCCAAACACCCCGAATTGTATGAAAAGTTCAGACGGGACATTCAACAAGAGTTTACTGAAGACATCACCGTTGCAAAATTGAATGCATCTCATGCATTGTCCAATATAATCAATGAAACCCTTCGTGTTCATCCTCCCGTGCCAAAAAATTTACGTAAAACCACCATGCCAACCATCTTGCCCCACGGTGCAGGTACTTCCCCATCATATATTCCTTCGGGCACCACGGTGATTTTTAATATCCATGCCCTCCATAGATCCCCAGTGTTTGGACCTGACCCTGAATGCTTCGTGCCTGAACGATGGGACACCATCAAGCCAAAAGCCAGTTTCATGCCTTTTGGATATGGCAGTAGAGTTTGTCTTGGTAGAGAATTAGCTACCGTGGAAGCAAAATACATTGTGGTCAGATTACTATTAACCTTCAGTAAAGTAAAAAGAACAAACGGTGGTGAAAAGATTTCCGATACTCCTACCATAAAACTATTGGACGGTCTAACCTTACAATTCATCCCATAGTAATAAATAATGCTTTGTTCATTGTGTCTCTGGTTATTGTGTCTCTGTTTGTTGTGTCTCTGTTTGTTGTGTCTCTGTTTATTCTAACACACTATAGTTGATGTGAGATTGTTCAGATTGATCTGTGCGCAACAATAATTTTCGACAACGATGTGGATTCTTGAATGGTGTATGTATTCGGTTATCGATGATTGTTGAAGGGTCATCATTAGATTATGATAACGTAGTTATTGATTCAGCTTTTCCAATCATCGTTTCAAGTGACCTGAGACCTTGATGCTGGCAAATTGATGCAATACTAACCAATGTAGTTCAAGACGTTTTATCGTCACTTGGGTTATGGAACAAACATGCCAAATTGTTATTTTTAGGTTTAGATAATGCTGGTAAAACCACGTTATTACACATGTTAAAAAACGATAGATTAGCCACGTTACAACCTACTTTACACCCAACTTCCGAAGAGTTGGCTATTGGTACGGTGAGATTCACCACCTTCGATTTAGGTGGACATCAACAAGCTAGAAGATTATGGAAAGACTACTTCCCCGAAGTCAACGGTATTGTTTTTTTGGTCGATGCCGCTGACCCTGAAAGATTCACCGAATCCAGAGCTGAATTGGAATCACTTTTCAGAATCGAAGAGTTAAAAGACGTGCCATTTGTTATCTTAGGTAACAAGATCGATTCTCACAATGCTGTGGGTGAAATGGATTTGAAAACCTCGTTAGGGTTATTCAACACTACCGGTAAGGATACTGGTAAATTACCTGACGGTCAAAGACCAATTGAAGTTTTCATGTGTTCCGTTGTCATGAGACTGGGTTACGGTGAAGGTTTCAAATGGTTATCTCAATATATTTAGAGGTCTGCTTGCCAGAATCATACTACTTTTACCATCGTCGTATTGTTGACTAGCCTAGATCATATTAACCATATAGGTGTCATTGATAATAATATGTTATAATTTACCTGTACTTCCTCTTTTTTTCCAGGGTTTTTTCTTGGTTGTAAACCTATTACTCTGCTCTGCTATAGACTACTGTACTGTTAACTACTGTACTATATAATCTACCATTAACAAGCACTATTAATACTGTGATAAATTACCTACCAAAAGCCTAGTGACCCTACCGATCTCATCGAGAGTGAGAAAAAAATTAAAATATAGTTTAGTATAGTAACATGAATAAAGGTGCTTTACATCCTGAACAAAAGAAATGGAAAGCTCCTAAGGGGCCTAAACCCATCCAACACACCAAGAAAAACGCTCTTGGGTTGGGTAGATCTATTGCTAACCAGCGTCGTTTAGAAAATGATATTGAAATTTTACCAGATGGTGAGATGAGATTCACCACCGATAAGAAAGAAGCTGATTGGGTTAAGCTTAGATCAGTTACGCAAGAATCAGCCTTAGATGAGTTCTTGTCCACTGCCCAGTTGGCCGATACCGATTTCACCGCTGATAAAAACAACCAAATCAAGATTATTAAGGTGGGTAATACTTCAATTGTCAGTCAGAATGGATTATTAAGCCCTGAAGAAATGGAACAAATTAGAGTCAAACATCAGCTTTTTGAAAATAAATTAAACATTCCAAGAAGACCTCAATGGAATAAGTCCCAGCTGAAGTTGGAAATTGAAAGACAAGAAAACATTTCATTTTTAGACTGGAGAAGAGATATTGCTCAATTAACTGAAAACAACGATTTGATATTGACTCCCTTTGAACGTAACTTGGAAGTCTGGAGACAATTATGGAGAGTGGTTGAGAGATCTGACTTGGTGGTTCAAATTGTAGATGCTAGAAACCCGTTATTTTTCCGTTCCGTCGATTTAGTTTCTTACGTTGATGAATTAAGTGATCCTGAACTGAATAATCAAAAAAGTAATTTATTATTAGTCAATAAAGCCGATTTATTAACTGCTAAACAAAGATTAGCATGGGCAAAATACTTTATTGACAAAAATATTAATTTCGTATTCTTTTCAGCTGCTATAGCTAATAAAATCTTGGAAGATGAATTACCCGATGAAGAAAAGCCAAAAAAGAAAGATGACCATCATGTTGGTGATATCGATTATGATGAAGATAACGCCTTGATTCAAAAGGAAGTTGATGATGTAGAATTACTTGACAAGATTAAAATCTTAAAAATTGACGAATTAGAAGAATTATTTATCCAGCAATCTCCAACATTTAAACATGATCCTGCATTCCCTGATAGAAAATTGCAAATTGGTCTTGTTGGGTATCCTAATGTTGGTAAATCATCCACGATTAATGCTTTAGTGGGTTCTAAAAAGGTTTCCGTTTCTGCCACCCCTGGTAAAACTAAACATTTTCAAACCATCCATTTATCACCATCAATCTTACTTTGTGATTGTCCTGGTTTGGTCTTCCCAAATTTCGCCTACACTAATGGTGAGTTAGTTTGTAATGGTGTTTTGCCCATTGATCAATTACGTGAACATATCCCACCAACTTCATTAGTTTGTCAAAGAATCCCTAAATACTATCTTGAATCGGTCTACGGTATTCATATTCAAATTAAAAAACTTGAAGACGGTGGTAACGGTGAATATCCAACTGCTGCTGAATTGTTAAATGCTTATGCTAGATCCAGAGGTTATATGACCCAAGGGTTTGGTAGTGCTGATGAACCAAGGGCTTCAAGATATATTTTAAAAGATTATATTAATGGTAAGTTATTATTTATCAATCCACCACCAACGAAATTATCCAACGGTGAATACATATTTTCAACCTTGAAAGAACAAAGAGAATTCAATAATGACTTGTATACATTAAGGACCTTACCAGAATCAAGACAAAATCAAATTATTCAATCAATTAAGGATAAAAATTTAAATATTGATGAATTTGACTTGTCAAGAGATTTATCCAAGTTGAATTTTTCCATGCACGTTGGTGAAAGTGATAGTCATTTATACGGTGGTAAACAAGCAAGATTAGAATCATTGGGTGACGATTTAGACAGTGAATTTTTCCAAATGAACAATATTAAAGGTACCATAAATAAACCATTCCATCAGATAAGTGTCGATGGTAGTAAAAAACATAATAAGAAGAATAAAAAAGCTGCTAAGAAAGTTAGAGTAGTTAATTATTAATGATTTTATAGTTCATGAGTTTCTTTAATGATAATGCATTTGAGTTTTTATCTTTCATTCTGGATATTTCTGACAGCCGTCTGAGTAGCCTTCTGAGTAGCCTTCTGAGTAGCCGTCTGAGTATCTGCCTGAGTATCTGTCAAAGCAGCTTTCTAAGTAACTGTCTGGGCAGCTGTCTAAGTAGCTGTCTAAGTAGTTGTCTAAGCAGCTGTCCGGGTACCTACGTGCCCAGTATGAAAACCATATTAGCCAGAGTACTAGAAAAAGAGTTTAAGGAAAATATTAAAGTGTATTAAAATAAACAACCTAATATAATCTGAATGATGGACCCATAGTTGATTTAATAACTAATGATCCAACATTTTGCCAATGTTTCTTTAATAATGAAACTAAGAAATTGGTTGACATTAAGATTTGGTTAACTAAATCATCTTCAGTCATTTCAACATTACCAACAGCGACAGCTAAACATAAAACTTTCTTTAATTGGAATTTAATGGTTGATCTAACATCTTGGATTTTTGAGTATAAATCATCTTGATGGGAAACTGGAGTTGGGAATTTACCAGCTTTGGATAATTGAGGACCCAATAATCTTGGAACTTGTTTAATTAAAACTTCAGAAGCAATAAAAGCGTTATATTTTTTAGCTAATTTTTTAATTAATTTTTTGTTCTTGTTCAATTTTTTTAAATCATCAACTGACATAGCATCAACACCAACTGATTTAGCTCTATCGACATCAAAAGCATCACCAAAAATACAGATGGTCATGTTTGGTCTTGGAACAACTGGTAATTTTAAAGTACCACTGAAACGTTTATCTCTTTGAGGATCATAGTTTTTTAAACCAACTTGTAATTCAACGGTTTCTAAAAAGTTTCTCTTTTTAGTTTCACCGGAGTATTCTAATAATTTTTTGACGTTTTCTCTAACGTGAGATGATGAGATCTTTGACATATCTTATTATCTTCTATTCGTCTCCCAAAATATACTTGGTAAATTACTGATTCGACGACGATGAAGTTTTTATTTTTCACTTCCTGAGAAGATGAGTATCAAAAGGCGTGCGTGCCACCATTTCTGTTAACTCCCTTAACTCCTTACCTCCGGTAAATGCGCGCCATGTGCTTCTGTGACGGCGGAAATCTGAACGCGGGTGTCTGCCCGACACCATCATGTGATGGGATTAATTAGACGCGATTGATTTTAAACCCATTACACTAGATAAGATAGTATGAATCAGTTAAAGATACTTGGTGTACGATGGGGATTCAGTAAATCAAGTGGTTCCCATAGTCGTTTCAGACTTTCAAGGATAAGGCATGCTAGCTCAGGTAGAATATCGGGGGGTAAACGATCCGAACGGCAAGGTAAGATAGACGAGGCCAATATGGTTAGTCAAGGTAAATTATATTCCATCAATACCAAATTCAACCTTTTCAATAATGATGTTTTCAAAGTGCTAGACCTAGGGTATGTCCCTGGAAATTGGCTAGAGTTTGCTAGGTATAAGATGAGTGAAGTTCATGAGTTAGAGGAATTTGAAATCAATAGCAAATGTGATTTACTTGGGTTTGATTTGTTATTTGGTGTGCCGCCAGTTGGGACTTCCAGTATCCAGGGTAATATCTTTTCCAAACTGGCCCACGGTTCAATTATTCAGCATTTTAAAGATATGGCGTTGCGACGCCACAAAGAACTATCTAAATCGAAAACCAGCGAACTCGATGACCTATCGAAGAGCTACTATGCTAAGGAACAATCGGAAATTGAAATGATCGAGTCAAATTTACAGAGCCTATCGATCAAACCAGGGCAACTATTTAAGCCAAAGGAGCTAGATTATAGAATAGATTTGATCCTCAGCGACTTGACTATCCCATTCAAGCAAGAACGAGGATATTTCAATAATACCAATACGAGACCTTATTTAAGATTTGGCAATCATGAAATACTAAGCCGTCCCGTGACGGAGTCCTGTAAAAGTGCCATTGATATGGCCGATGCTACATTAGTATTGGTGTGTGATTTACTTAAATTGAACGGTGATTTATTGCTTCGATTAGCATCCGTCGATAAATACGATGAAGAATTGCAGATTGTGATGGACAGATGTTCCAGGCTTTTCAATAAAGTGTCCATTTGGCCCCACGCTGATTTCTTTGAATTTGAAGCATTAGAGAATGATCCTACCCTTTATAATAGGAGACCAGAAGAAGTTTTTTTAATTTGTCAAGGCAAGAAAGATGTTGAGAAATTAGAGGTGTTTAAAGAGTAATCTAGGAGTCAGATGTTGATGGTATTTCTAGGTAATCTTCCGGTCAAGATTCTTAGCTTGACAGTCATCTGATGTCTGGAAGATATCCAAAAACATTAAAAACCGTTATCCTAATTAATACTTGCCAACCGTATATAGCATTCTGTAGTTCTTAATATGTGTAAATATAGCTAGCGGGAACGGCATGTTCACAATTACGATGAAACTTTAACTCATGTCACTGTCAGCAAATTTAGATCTAGTTATGGTCCTGGGCATGCGAGTGGTGCAAGATAATGTTAGTTTGTCTGTTCAGATCCATAGTTAAGGAATTGAATAGGTTACACAGAGAAATTAGAAAGGTATAATTCGGAAAATATAACAGAATAATTATCTGAACATTTATTTTTTATATCGTTTTTCATCTATTCCTCAGGATCATCTACTTCTTCGGCTGCTTCAGCTTCTTCTTCAACTGCTTCTTCAGCTGGTTCTTCGGCTTCGGGTACTTCTTCCTTACCATGTCCATTTAAATCAATTAAACTTTCTTTATTATCACCATTTACACTAATGTCATTAAAATCATTAATCAATCTGTCACTTATTTTGGACTTATTAATTTTATTCAATTGTGATTTCCATAATTCAATAGTTTCCACACTGCTATCAATATTATAATTTTTATTCAAAAATGACCCTTCAACAAATCTTTCTGATTTTTCTAATAATTTCAAACACTGTAATTTTTCACCAATGATCCACCAACATTGGAATGCAATATTATATTTACCGTTTGATTCACATTGTTTGGCTAATTTAGTTAATTCTGATTTATTATTTGATGATGATAATAATAACAATAACGAAGAGTAGTCATTTGCTAACCAAAAGCAGTCTTGGGCCAATTTAATTTTCCATTGTTTTAACGATAAATCACCCAATTTTTTCCATTTAGAACCATTCGCTAAACTTGTGGATGGGTTTAATGTTTGGTTTTCCAATAATAATTCATAAGCATTACTCAAATCGTTTTTACTCAAACAAATTTGAAATTTGGAGTCAAAATCTTGTGATAATTCAAACGATAATGAAAGATATCCTAATTTTTCAAAAAATCTTGATAATTGATTTAATTCAGTTTTATTAAAACTTTTAAAATAATTATCATATTCCTCGGACAAATCGTTTAATACAATATCACCAACTTCTGGTAATGCTTCACCGGTTTCCTCATCAATAAATTCTTTTTGAGAAAACTGTTCTAAATCACCTCTCATTACCAAGGTTTGTAATTCCAATACTTCGCTGTTGACATACCATGAAACAACATTAAAGCTTTTGTCAATTAAATATAATTTCCCTTCGGAGCCTGGTTTGTAGCCAATAATATAATATTTATGGTCAAAATGTCCTAAATTTATAACTTCACCACCAACGTAGTAATTTAACCTGTTAGTTGATGAGGTAGTATATACGAACACATCACCAATAAATTTAGATGACAAGATTGATTCTGAAGTTGATAAAGTACTTAAAACTTCAAATGACGATTCACAACCCTCCTCGGGGTCTAATTCATCACTTTCCAAAGAAGTTTGGAAAATTTCATGATTATAACTTAAGAAATAAGTTTCATCTGATTGTTTAGTTGGTCCACTTGACCCCCCGTTAATTAAATCCCCTCCATTGGTTGAGGAGGAGGAGGATGAGGTAATAATAGCTAATAATTCACCATTATCCGACCAAATGACATTTTGGATATCATCATCAATATCAACTCTTCTAACCAATTTACCACTTTCCCAATCGTAAAATGAGATACAACCTTGAGATTTAACCCCTAATAAATAGCCAGGGAAAATTTTATCAGCCTGGTAAATTAAATCAATAGTCAAATCTTCTTGGAAATTTTTGAAAATTTTAACTGATACCGAACTTTCTCTAATGGCGAATGAACAATTATTGGAAAAATCATGGGAATTCCAAGCCAAATCCTGAGCTTTACCGTAAGTTTTGGATCTCCATGCCAATGATGTATAAATAATGTATTCCCCATCACCAACTACGGCAACATATTTACCATTTGGAGAATGGGATAAAGATTGCGGATAAACTTCAATGGATCCCAATTCTCTTTGTTGTAAATTAATCAATTCACCATCTTTTAACCCTTCAGTTAAACTTGGTTTTAAAATCGATTGATAAACTTCGGAATTTTTGGAAAAAATTAATTTATTATTGGAGTCCATGGAAAATAATGGTTCTTCGTTACCTAATTTCATTATAACATAACCCGAATCACCACCAACCGCGACCAAATTGGACTTGGCTAATACTGAAATACACCATAATCTTTCTAAGCTGTAATTAATTGATTTTTCCAATTTAAACGTATTGGCATTCCAAATTTTGACGGTACCATCTTCCGAACCTGATACAATTAACGGTAATTCAGGATGGAACACGGCAAATGACACATTTGCCAAATGGCCCTCTAATGTAGCTACACATGATTTTGTTTGATAATCCCAAATTTTAATCGTTTTATCATCGGAACAGGTAATTAAATAAGGTTTATCACTTTGAGGATAGTAATCGGCAAAATTAACCCCCTTTGAATCGTGAGTTACCATTGTGAAATTTGGCACCGATGAACCTAATGACCAGATCTTGACGGTTCTATCTAAACACGCTGAAGCAAAAGTGTTTGGATCTTTTGGATTGAAGTTTGCTGACATGACAAAATGTTGATGACCTTCGAAAACTTGTTCTAATTTCCAGTTATTTTCCCAATTCCACAATCTGATAGTGGTGTCATCACTACAAGTTAAAAGATAGGGTTTTGTTGGATGGACTGAAATCCATCGAACATAATCAGGATGAGCTTCGAACTGAGTGATTTTTTCCCCGGTATTGTAATTATAAACTCTTAATAAAAAATCATCACCACCAACGACAATCCAGTTCTTCCTGGCAATGAATCTACCAGCTCTGATGGGTAAATCAGTCACTTGAATCGATTTAACCAAGGTGTTGGTAGCATAAGACCAGATTTCAATTTTACCGTTATACAAAGTCGTCAACACCCAAGGTTCAGTGGGGTGGAAATCAATTCCCTTGACTCTATCGGAACGTGTGGAAAATTGTTTGATTACGTCCAATTTCATTTTGTGTTATTGATTGTTTGTTATTTGTTTAACACGGTGGACGAGTTGATTCAACGATTTATTTTTCAAAACTTTGAGGTGGTCAACACACGAGATTTTGAGGATTTGACATTCGATTTTGTGTAACTTTTATAACACTGAAGGTTGTGGACTGTTAACTGGTGTATCAGCCTAAGCTGATACCGTAGGCTGGTACCTCAGTATAGCCATGATATAGGGTGGGTTTAAAATGAGAGAAACCGCAAGGGAGGAGAGCGAGAAATGTAAGGGAGGAAAACGGTAATACCTCATTCTAATATACACTTTCAACGTTGTTCCTTTGCTCTCTGTAGTTTCTTTCTAAACTGGATAAATCACGAGCATACCTTCTCCAATCGTGATTAAATTTCTCGTTGGAAAACTTAGAATTCACTAGCGTTTGGCCTATTTGCCTCATCTTTCCCAATTGTTGTTCATTAACCAAACCATCAATAAAAATTTTCGACAATAGGGTTGACAATTCAGGGAATTTACCATCGTTGAATACTAATTCACCCTGTTCCACTTCGCCTTGAAAATCGGGGTCCGATTTAGCTTTGAAGAAAAATCCAGTATCGCTTTTCCAACTGTTAATGGCAATTTCAGGATCTTGATTCGTGGCAATGTCTAGCAAAGGACCAGCAGAAGCATGAACGATAGGTATGACGCCATTAGCTAAATACTCCACTACACCAATGCCAAAATGCTCATTCCACATAGAATTAAGACCATACTTAACGTTTGCTAATTGGCTTAAAATCTCGTCGTAGGAACAATCGACTATGAACTCCACAAATTCCGATAAGCTTAAATCGTCAACTAAATGTTTAATGACATTTAAGCAATCGGTATCATTTTCAGTTCTGCATGACCCCAAAAATATAATTTTGGGGATATTTGAAATGGGGACCTTCGATGATGTACATGATTTCAAAAACCCTGAAAATTGTTGTAAAATTAAATCGTGTCTTTTTTCAGGTCTAAATTGAGCAATATAGATCATTTTGTTTTCTCTTTTATCATTACTCTCGGTTAAATAAGGGTTGACAAATTCAGTTGCACAAGGAGGATATAAAATATCCAACACTGAGCCATAATTGTCATTTAAAAACCATATTTTTTTCATATGGTTGAACGTCCAACTACCATTAGTCAAGGTGATATCCACTAATGAACCCAAGTAAACGTAGATATAATACAAAATCGACCAATACACAAATTTGCCAACCTGCTTAACTTCACCTCTAAAGTTGACTAAATCGGAAACCTGTTTAAATTTTAGTTTATTGAACATATCCTGTTGAATAATTGGATAATGAACATAGGCCAAAATGGGCAATTTCAAAACTATTGACACCAACCAGTAACTGCCCGGCAAACCAATGGTATCGATCCAAATATCAGGGGTCAATTCAAAAAGACATTCTAATGATAATAGTACCGATCCAATTAATTGGCCAATTAACGTAAAATGCTTCCAATAATCATTATCGATTAAATGGCCAAATCTTCTTAAATAAATGAAAACAACTCTTTTACCGTCAAGGGTAATGTTGAACTTTGACCCGACTTTATCGATAATATTCTTGGGCTCGTCAAAGTTCACGGTATAAATCACAGCAATATTGTTATCATTAGCTAATAACGTAGCATTGACGGCCTGCCATAAAACCTTCTCGCCACCCCCGCCGTTATTGGCATAAGGATGGAAAAACCCGTACAAAACCTTACGTTTTGGATCGTCAGATTTTCTATTTTTCATACCATTTACAAAATAATTATCTTCGTTTTTAGCGTCCATGGTCTCGATTTTTAGTTTATTGTTGTTATAATTGTTATAGTATGAGGGGTTGGACGAAGCAGTGATTAACCTCCTTCTGAAACTCGACCTTTTCCACCCGACTTTAAGATAAATGGGTTTTGGGTAGTTGATAACTTGATCGATTTTGTCTTGCCAGTGCTGGGTGGGCACTAAAAAGAAACGAGGCAACACCGATCCTGCAGTTTTAGCCATGGTAACTATTGCTACCACGGCAATTACTAAATAAAGCATCATGGTTAATTGATTTCTTCTTTATTATTTGAACACTAGAAATCCCCTTGGTATTTATATAAGGTCTCAAATTTTTCACTTCGGTAGTCTCCTGCGAAAGTTTCTTATCAGTGGTGATATCCTTGGGTTCTGGTTATGCTGATTCTGTGGTCTGTTTACGCTGATTCTGGTCTCTTAGGGGGTTATTGGTCTATTGCGTGGCAGCCTGCTACTACAGCGGCAGTTTACTATTACAGTGGCAGGTGAACTGGTCTGCAGACGGCCGTCTACCTTTGTTTAGCTTTACACTGTGACGAGATCAATCTGATGCTTCACAAATGCCAATATCCACATTGATCTGCATTATAAATTGTGTCACAATAACCTGTACTACTATGGTATATACTCTGTATCGATATAGTCATATTGTTATAAGCTTACTCGATCCACATTCTGCACATTCTGCACATTCTGAGACTATCTGATCAGTTGGTGCTGAGATAGACCATTTTCATTTCACCAGGAGTTAGGGGCTAGTATACGTATCACATGGCAAGACGTATGGCATAGATGTATCACATGGCACAAGGTGTATCTCTAATGCTTGACGAGGTTGCTCACAAGCAAATGCTGATTTTACATATTCTGTAAATTTTGCAAATTCTGTAGATTTTACAAATTCTGCAATTGGCTGCAAAAACATAACACAAATCTAGATGCTAAGCAATAATAAAGGGAAACGCCCACCAAACAACACCCCACTAGCAAAAGAGATACTACGGTTCCAGCACAACCCAAAGTTTGATTCCTACCACCTGTATCTGCCTCCTGTCGGTAGGTAATTATCAGTTAGTCTGGTGAAATCGTGTAAAAAAACGGGAGAAAAACGATCAACCCACTACACTGGATACAGAATGTAAGGCACACACCCACAGCTCATATAAAATACATTGCACTGTTAGATGAACTAAATGAATTTTAAAGGGCCTCATTACTGTTCCTAAAATGGGTAAATTATTTGGTGATGGGTTTACGCGTTTTTTTGAAAGAATTTTTAATATAAAGACTCCCCCTATCTAAACTTTTAGTAGAAGAAAGGAACAAGTGTTGCTTCCTGTGAAATCCAGTCTTATCGTGTGTCAACGTCATATTTAAATCGTCCTCCACAAGGTAAATACCTTCAGAACACCTAGAGACCCGTTGTTAGTGCTAAGCAATTCCCATCACCGTGGACCCTAGAGACTAACTCGTGAATCGACAACGTATCGTATGATGAACACTTTAAAAGAAACCAACATCAGCCCCAAATCAGATATAGATATAGAAAACTCCATGATGTCCAATGAGAAACCCAAAACCCCGTTGAAAAAGGAAGAATTGGAAAAAATCGCCAAAGAGTTGAAGAAAAAATTATCCAAAGCTTCCATTACGGCAAAGCAACAACAGCTGAGTCCGGTTAACTCGAAAATCAACAAGGCTGCCAGTCCGTTGAACAACTTGATTTCGAAACAAAAGCATTCCAAGAATTTTGAATCCCCCCAGAAGCATCATTTGTTGTCTTCGTCGTCACCGTTGTATTCACCAAACAATAAATCGCCGACGCATATTAGAAACTCGGCTGCCATGTCATTATTGTCATCGTCACCAATACTCGAATCACCGATAAGGAAATCAAAGCATTCTTCACCATTGAAAAACCAACCCACCATGATATTGCAGTCAGTTTCCACTCCATCGAAATCTTCCAGTTTAAAACCTTCACCGCCATTAAATTCAAAGCAAGCTTCACCACCGTTGACTTCCAATCAGACCACGCCAACCTTACCGAAAAGACAATTAAATGTGAATACCAATGCCAGTAATAATTCTGCTGATGCGTTATTGAAAACTCCAACTCAGTCCAAAAATGGTAATGGTAATGGCAATTATAATGACGAAGAAGGAGCGGACTTGTTGATGTATTTAGCTACATCACCATCGCCGGCTAAAGCTTATTTCCCTGGTACACCAAAATTAGGGGGCCCTTCGATGACCTCGATAAATAATGGCGCCAATACAAATAATACAAATAATGCAAATAATGCAAATAATGCACACAATGCAAACAATAATAATCTGACTGCTAATCAAGCCAAGGGCAAAGATAAGGATTACGGTTCAGCACCAGCATCATCGTCATCCTTCCCAATACATAAACACTCGTTGTCGAATTCATCGTCAAATTCATTTATTGCCCCACCACCGCCATTGACTCCTAAACGTCACACCAATTCAAGTAGTAGGACCCCCCAAAATAGGTTAACCCCCTCCGTCAATTTATTTAACAACTTAAATACTGCCGTGTCAAACAACTTACCATCATCAGGGTTAGCATTGACCCCAGCAGGATTTAACATGAACGATTACGTTAATTTCTTTTCCCCATCTCCTGGTGGAGCTAATTTAAATAGCAAAAGCTTGAATTCGAATTTTTTAAAGACCCCTGATTTCAACAATTTGTTAAACAATTCCAGCAACTTGAAGCAAATAGTTGATGGTAAAATGATCAATTTTGATAAAGTCGGGTTATTCAAAAATGGTGAATCCAAAGATTAACACAAGAGAATTTGGGGTGGGGTTTAGTTCATGTAGATTAGCATATTTCGGTTATAATAGTATCAGTTCATTTCATTCTTATCTAAACTCTTCAAGGCAATTACTGTAGTTGCCACTCTCATCTATTCATTATGGTTCAGTTAAAACTACTAGTTAAAACTACTACAGCGAGGGTGAGAAAATTTTTATTGAATCATGGCTCCAGATAAATCGACTGCAGAAGCAGCAATTGAGCCTAAGGAAGAAATCGAAAGCAAAGTCGATGATCTTAAACTTGAAGATGAACAAGGAGAAGTAGAATCGTCGGATAAAAAAAAGAAGAAGAAGAAGAATAAGAAAAAGAAGAAGTTAGGTGCTATTGATAATGCTTATCCTGATGGGATATTTCCTGAGGGTCAATGGATGGAATACCCATTGGAAGTCAATTCTTACAGAACCACCGATGAAGAAAAGAGATACTTGGATAGACAAGATGACACCAAATGGCAAGACTTCAGAAAAGGGGCCGAAATTCATAGAAGAGTTAGACACAAGGCACAATCAAGTATTAAACCTGGGATGACGATGACAGAAATCGCTGATATCATTGAAAATTCAGTCAGAAGTTATAGCAGTGCCCCTACGTTGTTAGACGGTGGTATTGGGTTCCCCACAGGATTATCGTTGAATCATGTTGCTGCTCATTATACCCCCAATGCTGGAGATAAATTGGTGTTGAAATATGAAGATGTTATGAAGGTTGATATTGGGGTTCATATTAACGGTAGAATTGTCGACTCGGCGTTCACATTCACATTTGATGATAAGTACGATCAATTGTTAAACGCCGTCAAAGATGCCACCAATACTGGGGTTCAAGCTGCAGGAATTGATGTGAGATTAAACGATATTGGTGAAGTGATTCAAGAGGCCATGGAAAGCTATGAATTGGAATTGAATGGTAAATCGTATCCCGTTAAATGTATCAGAAACTTGAACGGTCACAATATATTTCCATATTCAATTCATGGTGACAAATCCGTGCCAATTGTTCCAAATGGTGATATGACCAAGATGGAAGAAGGTGAGACGTTTGCCATTGAGACGTTTGGATCCACCGGTAACGGTTATGTTGTCACCGAAGGTGAATGTTCCCATTATTCATTAAATCCTGACCAGGATTTGAATAGTTTAACAGACTCGGCTAAAAAATTACATTCGGTGATCAAGGATAATTTCAACACTTTACCTTGGTGTAGAAGATACTTGGATAGATTAGGTCAAGATAAGTATTTATTAGCGTTGAATCAATTAGTCAGAGCTGGTGTGGTTAATGATTATCCCCCATTAGTTGATGTTAAAGGTAGTTACACCGCCCAATTTGAACATACAATTTTGTTACATCCTCATAAGAAGGAAGTCGTTAGTAGAGGTGATGATTATTAGTGCAATGCAAGGGAGCTGCAAATTTCAAGGGAGCTGCAAACTTCAGGAGCTGCAAGTTTCAACTGAAGGCAGTGAAGAAGCACTAATGTTGCATTAAAGTCACAGGGAAGAACCACCAAGTTGTAGCAATACCTCCCTGGTGTCCAACCGTTGCTGAAATGATTTTCTACATAGTATATGGTCTCTAGTTATAATGAACAATGATGTTATTCCTCCTACAGTAGTCTCTTGTAATGAACTGCCCACTCCATATGATATCCATTGTGATTTCACAGCCAAAGTTTCATTTGAAATCCCGCACTCCTTTTCGTTGTTTTTTTTCCCACTGATCGATAATGGAAGTTAATCCATCAATTTTAGAATTTAAAGGTACGGGAGTTAATTTATCGTTAAATCCCATTGAATCATCATAATTAGCATCGCCGTGGTGTGATTAGTCGACGGATGATTTTGCTGGAATTTTAACGACGTGAAATTGGACATTTAAGCAATTTTCCATTTAGTCGATAAACTAAGGTACTAACATACATTTCAGGTGATTTCCTTAAACCAAATACCGAATATTTAACGTTAACTAATACCTCAAATGGCCCATTAGCGTTTAAAGTTAAAACCACTGCGCCAAAGTTGTATTCGGTTAGACCAAACGCCAATATTATCAAACCAGGAGACTCATTGAAAATTTCAATTAATTTACAAGCTTTTAGTCAACCATTGAGCAAATTTTATAAATGTAAAGATAAGTTTTTAATCGTTGCCTTACCATGTACATCCGACCTTGATGCTTCCAAAGTATCAGATGTGTGGAACGATTTAGAAAAATCAAATAAATCAAGATTAATTTCCTCAAAATTGAAAGTAAATTATGTTATTGAAGATGATGGTGATGAAATTAAGGAAGAAAAAATAGATGATGGGGCTGGTGCTGCATCTGCCGTTGGTGACAACTCAGTCGTACCTGTTGTTGGTGCTGCTGGTGCTGCCGGTGTTGCTGCTGGTGCCGCTGGTGCCGCTGCTGTTGGTTCAAAATCAACTGAAACTCCAGATAGTTATGCCGATGAAGTTGCAGAAAAAATTGAAAGTACTGGTGCTACAAGTGGCGACAAAGCCATTTCATCAGGTTCCAAATTAAATGAAACCGAAGTAACTAACAAGAACGATTATGATGAAGCATCGTATAATGAAATTAACAAGTTATCTGAAAAATTTGACAAGACTGAATCTGAAGATGTCGCCACTAAAGCTGGTGATGAACCATTTGGCCTTTCTATGGTCATGACGGTTATATTAATGTTGCTTGCTTTTATTATCGGTTGGTTAATTTTTTAAGTCTTTTGTAGAGAAGATGGAGGCGATTGTACTAGCGATAGGATTATGTTTGATAAGAGATGTTTCAGAGGATAAGTTGATTGCTTAATTTCGACGAGGAGTTTTGTCACGAGATACTTCTAGATTGATGAGAATTTGTAGAATATGCATTGGAACTAGCTGTAATTTATGTTAAATCTATGCTCTGATACCTCAACAATATATACTTAATTTACCTTTGATTCTCTGAGACCTCAACAATGTGCACTTGATTTACCTTTGATTCTCTGATACCTCAACAATATGCACTTGATTTACCTTTGATTCTCTGTTACTCTTGAATCGATTGTCTCTTCTAACTATCATCTTCTAATCTTCTTAATAAATAGTCAATTTCAACTTTTTTCGTTAATGGAATAATGAAATCTTTGTATAATTTTGAAATAACCTTAGGATCGACTTTGGATTGTTTATTTTGACTATACTTCAAACTGGGATCACAACCGTAATTTTCAGCCTTGACTTCCAATCTTTCTAAAATCTTGTTTTCGAGGGCTTTATTAGTGATGGATTTTTCAATATTTTCAACATCTTTATCTTGTATATACTTGGTGTAACTTTGCTTATCATTTTGGAACTTTGCCTCGGCAACAAACTTACCGAAATGGATTCTTCTGGAAATCACTTGTAAACATTCAATATCACAGGTGGAAACTGATCCTAAATTTTCTTGTTGTTCACCAATTTTACATGAGATGTTGGGAACAATATCTTTCACATAAAATTTTTTGATTTCATCATTGACGTTGATCTCACTGGAATAGTTTGCTAATATCTTGGGGTAGTTGATGGACGGTAAAATACTGGGCAATAAATCATTAGGGAAGAATGGTGTTTCATCAGGTGCTTCATATCTTCTAACTTGGGAATGGATTTTTTCCAACTCTAACAAAAACCAATCAATCATCGATCCATCGAAATTTGGTATATATTTACTGTTTTCGTAGACTGAAGGTGACGAGTAAAATTGTGATCTTTCAATCAATGCAAACACAATCGTTTCTTCCATACGAATCAACGCTTGACGAATATTATTCAAATCAAGCACAGTCTCAGGTTTCATAAAGTCCATGTTTACTGTATTTCCCTTTGTTATAGTTAGTAGTCGAAATCCTTCACGTTAATTTAAGTGAGTTAAGGAGTTGGATGAATTATGACTATTCATTTCGCGATACTATTTATGTAAAGGGTCAAAATTTTGCAGCGATTGGTTTTCTTCCACTTGTTCGTATAAATCGGCTTGTAAGTTGTTATAGTCAATATCATTGGGTTCACTATGGTTGATATTGGCTCTGCTATCATTGACTGCATTGACGGAGAATTTATCCACCTGTTGTTTGGCAAAATTGGTCAACGTCTCAGCATCTTGACGTTCCATTAGTCTTAACTTTTCAACATCATCCTCTTTTGAACGTCTATGCATTAGTAATTTCCGGATATTGGATAATTGCGTGGAATCACCCACCAAATCATAGTTATTATCCATTTCTTGCATTAGTTTTAGATCTCTCAAATTAAGTTCATAGTTCAATCGTCTCGATTTATCAAACGTCAAAAGCAACTGAATCGTGGTGGATACCCCCATCACTATAAGCACCCCCGTCAATATTTTAAACTTGTTCTTATCGAATTCTTCCTTGGTGGGGGGAGATCGGTTATACTTCATGTTATAATAGTCTTCCCAGGTACCCGCTTTCCAAAACTCTTCATCGTTATTGAAATCATATTGCTTCCTATGGGCATTGGCCATTCTATAAGCATCAAAACTACTGGTGCCCGACTTGTACTTATACTGGTCCCAGTCCGTCACATCGCTTCGTAAAAAGGCGTTACGTCTTGAAGGACTCTTCATAATTTCGTAGGATTTTTGGATAATATCAAACCTTGCACGTTTATCGGAATCATCCATGAGTTTATCATGTTCATCGTAAATGTCAATGTTGTTGGAGATATCAGGATGGTATATTTTAACGTAACTATTGTAGATCGACTTTATCAAAAGATCAACCTCCTTGGAGGATAAATTGGATTCATTGGAGGAAAGGTTGAAAATGTGATTTGGGGCAGGATTTTTAGAATTGGGCCACTTTGGCAAGTTATACTTATCATGGAAGTCCCGGATGTTGGATAACGATGTATACGATCTCCATTGGGTTATAGTTTTGGGAAAACTACGTTTAAATGTTGAAGCTATCATTGAGGGTGACTTGATTTCGCATTGGCTGCAAGTGATAAAACTATTGTCAATAATCTCCAACACAGGAACAGATTCAGCCAGGGAGAGCAGAGCCAGTACAAGCAACGGAAGAGGTGCCAGGACAAGCAACGGAAGAGGTGCCAGGACAAGCAACGGAAGAGGTGCCAGGACAAGCGACGGAAGAGGTGCCAGTGAAGAGGTGCTGAAGAGGTACTGAAGAGGGGCCAGTGAAGAGATACCACTGAAGGAGGGCTATTGGACAAGCATTAGAGAAGAGAAAAAGCGACACTTGTAGATAATTGTATTACAAATTGGCCATTAATTTAGCAGGTTGGCTCTCATCATTGACTCTGATGGATTTACCCAATTTATAAATTGCATGAATAAAGCATTGGTCGTCCAACACGATCAAGTCAGCATCACAGCCAACGTTCAAAAACCCCTTTTGGTGCTGTAAACGTAATGAGTTTGCAGCATTGTTGGTGGCAGTTTTAATCGCCTCAGCAAGGGAAATATTAGTCCATTTAATTAGATTTCTAACACATTGTATAAGCGACGTCCCTGACCCAGCCAAGGTCTTGGTACCTTCTAAACATAATCTGAACCCTTGCTTGACAATGCTCTGTTTATCCCATTTGTATAACCCATCTTTTAACCCAAACATAAATATGGCATCGGTGGTCAACACACATTTATCAGGGTGGGACTTGTAAGCTAACGAGGCCATCGACGCATCGACATGAATGCCATCGCAAATCATGCCGAAATATGGCGTATTATTAGGAATGGGGGTATTGATTAATCCGATTACCCCAGGGTCTCGATGATGCGGTTGGGGCATGGCATTATACAAATGAGTGATCATGGTGGCCCCTTGATCGATCGCTTTCAACCCAGTTTCATAATCAGCGTTGGTATGACCAATTGAGTAGATGACGTTTTTCAGTCTCAAGTAGGGGATGATGTCTAATATCCCAGGAACTTCAGGGGCTGCTGTGACAATGGTGACATTATCGAGCAAGTTTTGGGGACCCCCGTACACTTGGTCAATTTTATCATTACCCTCGTTGGCATCAACAAACGTCTCGGTAGGATGACAACCTTTTTTCAATAAACTTATAAAGGGACCCTCGCAATGGGCTCCTAAGGAATCGGTCATATAATCATTTCTTGATTTGTGTAAAATGGGCAACACTTTCTCATACACTGCAGGGAAATTGGAAGTTATCGTGGGACACACCCCAGTGACCCCCGTTTCCAAAAACTTCGTCATGACTTGTTCATACCTCTGTTTGTAGTGATCAATATCCTCAACCGTGGAATCACCATTTAACTCGGAAAAGTTCAACCCAAAAAACCCGTTATTCTGAATATCAATCAACCCTGGCGCAAGATACTTACCATGGAGGTCGATTACTTTGGTATTAGCCCCATCATGGGGGTCGTTAATGATCTTACCCACTTCGTTATCAACAAAAAGGTCGGTGTTGTAGTAAGTTATACCATTGTCGATCAAATGACAGTTTGTAAATCTAGTGTACTTCATGCTTATTATGCTCTTGACGTTAAACCACGTTAAATTACGTTAAACTACGTTAAACCACGTTATTACGTTAAACTACGTTAAATTACGTTAAACCACGTTATACCACGTTAAACCACGTTAAACCTACGTTGTACGGTTGAAATAAGAAGAAGATGTAATCCCTTATATATCACATTAATTGACATTACATCCAGTGAGATTAGACATGATGGTTGCAATTTCGCCGTTATCAGACGATGTTACATTTCTAGGCATGTTACATTTTATTTTGAGTGGGATTAATTGAGATATAAATATTATCATTTATCCGTTTATATTAATCTTAAAGGCATTAGACAACATCAAAGCATTAGAGAATAACATGAGACAAGTGGCGTTTTCCAATAAGGAGGAGGCATCCGCTTACATTGCCAATTACATCGTGGCTAGAATAAACAGCTTCAATCCAACAGCTGGCAGACCGTTTGTCATGGGGTTACCCACAGGATCATCGCCAGAAGGGATTTATAAGAAGTTGATAGAATATCACCACCAGGGTAAAGTCAGCTTCCAAAACGTCGTGACGTTCAACATGGACGAATACGTTGGGTTGACCCCGGTAAATGATCAAAGCTACCATTATTTCATGTACAACAAGTTTTTCAACCACATTGATATTCCGAGACAAAACATCAACATTTTAAACGGGTTGGCCCCCAGCGTTGACGAGGAATGTCAACGATACGAAGCCAAAATCAAGCAATACGGCAGAATCCACTTGTTTTTAGGGGGGTTAGGAATCGAAGGACATTTGGCATTCAATGAAACGGGATCGGCCAGATCAAGCCGAACCAGAGAAATCCAGCTCGTGGAGTCCACCATCGAAGCAAACTCGAGGTTCTTCAATAACGATCGTGCCAAGGTTCCTACGTCTGCATTGACGGTAGGGATCTCCACGATATTGGATAACTCCGACGAAATCATATTGATTGTGTTGGGAGCATCCAAGCAATTTGCCTTGGAAATGACCGTCAATGGCAAGATGGGGGCCAAATACCCCAGCTCGTGGTTGCAAGACCACGGCAACGTCTTGGTGGTGAGCGACTTTGAGGCCAAGGGGTTGGCCAGTAAGCTTTGATTGCGGTGGCGGTTGTTTTCGAGGGTAATTGCTATCGACTATGGTCTGATCGTGGATACTGGGTCCTGCTGGGTCCTGCTGGGCCCAGCAGGGCTGCAGGGCCCTGCAGGGCCTCCCTGTTACGCCCTGCCCCGGTGGGCGTTATGTTGGGACAGTAAATAGTACACTATACACGTAGGGACAAATTCGCCATAATCCTCTGTTATCTGCGCTGCGATGCCAATGCAACCCTATAAATATCCCATAAACAGCCTTACACAGCAATAAACAGCAGTAACTTGAGATACCACGACAGTACAACGTAGCACCACACCTCCAGGCTCTGCAACACCACCCATTGCATTCGCCTATGGCTGCAATGCCCTAGGGATTTCCCCATCAATCCCTCCAGTAGTGTAAAGCATTAAATAAAAAAATGTTACACAAACACAATATCAGATCGCAATATTTTGTTACATTAATAAATTCTGTTACAGTTACCATTAGATATATTTTGTTGAATTTTTTATTATAAAACTTATCATAATTCCTTTATCCTTAGGTGGTCGGATATTGTTTAGCATCTTTATTCGGTGATATTTTGCGTTGATATTGGTCGTTACATAGCGTCAGCTACCATATTATTTTGATCATAGCCATAGGACCACCAGTATCTATTTAAGGCAGATCGTACATACAAGGTAGATTTTGATAAAGATTTTGGTAAAAGGTAGATTTTGATAAAAGGTAGATTTTGATAGCAGATAGGTGACAAATACAACATGATGCAGTCGACAATAGATAACATAACGTTGAAGCAGCCGGTGATTGAGCGGTTTGAAGAAATGTACTACGATGAAGAAGAGGAAGATACAACATCAGAGGATCCAGAGATTTTCCCAGAAATTTTAAACGATTTCAATAATAAGATAAGTCATAGCAAGACTTTGGAGTTTTCCAATCGGTTGCTTGATGAGTTGAATGAATCATTGATTGACAATAGTCCCATTTCAATGTTACCCAACTTTAATATTAAGCCAACTGGGAAAGAATCCGGTAAGTTTTTAATTATCGATTTAGGGGGGTCAACATTAAGGATTTCAATTATTGAAATCAAGCCAGAGTCGGAGTCGGAATCAGAGCCAGTATCTGAGCCAGCATCTGATACTCGCTCAGAATCATCCATAGAAATTAAAACTAGAAGTGAAAGGATAAATATCATAACTGAACAAAAATGGATCATCTCGAACAATGAAAAAACAATCGATGATAGTTTTTTCAAATTTATTGGCTCCAAAATAGTGGATACTATAAAACTACAAGACAAGATTTCTATCGATGAATTAATCAATGTCGGGATAACTTGGTCGTTCCCCTTAAATCAGACGTCTCATAATTCCGGTACAATTAATAATGTTGGTAAAGGCTGGATCATTTCTGACGATATTTTCAATAAAGACTTGAAAATAATCTTGGAGGAATCTTTGAAAGGTAATTTTGATATCAAAATCGATGTGAAAGTCATCATTAATGATTCATTAGCGGTTTACGCAGCGGGTTCATTTCTTTCCTCCAATTTGAAGTTAGCTATGGTGTTAGGAACCGGTTATAACATTTGTTGTTCATTGAAAACTGGTAAATTGCATACCGAGAAAACTTTACAACAAGATGCTATATTGATCAATAGTGAAACATCGTTATTCGGTAAAATGTTGCAACCTTTATCCAATGAATTCGACTGTTTAATTGATGATAGATTTTTGAACGATAAAATCTTTAAAAGTTATATGCAGTTAGATGATGTTAATAACACCCTTTTCCAGCCATTTGAAATCATGACAAGTGGTAGGTATTTACCGGAATTGACCAGATTATCAATATTGAAATTGTTTCATAATAACGAAATTTTCAGTAACTTAAAAGTTTCTAATACCAATAAAATCTTTTTAAAGTACGATGGAATTTCCAATGAAATTTTATGCCTATTATCAGAAAATGTTCAATCGATGGATTTTATAAAAGACAAGTTTATTGAAGAATTTGGCGATGAATTTGACAACTTGAATGTTTTAGATTTGTATAAAATTCAATCAATTATTAATTCCATTATTCAACGAGCCAGTTATATAATATCCATTTCCATTATTTCATTTATAAAATTGCTTGTTTTCCATAACAATGAATCATTCCCCAATAATAAACTTATCATTGGTTACGTAGGTTCCATCTTGATTTATTTTAATAACTATAGAAATTTGATTTTAGAATTGATTAATAGCAATGAGTTTATAAAAGACTTGGGCATTTCAGTTGATTTGATGTCAATTGATGATAGTTCAATTGTTGGTGCTGCCATTGGTGCAGCTTATTATACATAGACGTTACGAATGCATAGATCTCCTTACTTCGCTCTCTTCCTTTATTTCAGCATCATTCTAAGCTCGTGCAATCTTACCCCTACCCATGTAATTTGATGATAAACATATAAAAGCACATCCCTATGGGTACTATCAATAGGTAGAAGAAATACTTGTTAATGTTGTTAGAACTGCTCAAAATCGGGCCAAATTTTAAACCATCTCTTGCTTAAACCGCACTACAAACACTCAATTGATCAACTGACTGTAAAGCATCAGCTAACTGTTAACATCAGTTAAGTTTTAAAGATGTTTTGTGAAACCAAAGAAAATTCACTATATACATCAGAAGAGAATATTATTTCTCAAATTTTTGCAATCTCACCATGATCAGAGGTGTCAGAAATTTTTCAAAATCAGCATGTTGGAGCAACAGTCTAATATCGTTGAATTCCGTGCCGATTAAACGAACCAGAGATATCGGTATTATTGCCCATATTGATGCTGGGAAAACTACCACTACCGAACGGATGTTATTCTTCAGTGGTCGTACGAAAAGAATTGGTAACGTTGATGAAGGTGATACCGTAACTGATTATTTAGTAAGTGAACGAGAAAGAGGGATCACGATTCAATCAGCTGCCATTACCATTCCATGGAATAACACCAAAATCAATATCATTGATACTCCTGGCCATGCCGATTTTACGTTTGAAGTTATAAGATCATTACGGGTTTTAGATGGGGCAATTACAATTTTTGATGCAGTGGAGGGGGTTGAAGCTCAAACTGAAAAAGTATGGAAACAAGCTCAAGGATTAAACTTGCCCAAAATAGGGTTTATTAATAAGATGGATCGAGATGGTGCAAATTTCAATAAAACTGTAAAAGAGATCATTGAAAAATTACAAACCAGAGTGGTGTTGGTTAATTTACCTTATTATGAACTTGTTAATAATTTACCTGTTTTCAAAGGGGTGATCGATATAATTAATAAAAAGCTTGTGTTATGGGACTTAGAAAATGATGCCAATGGTATGAAAGTCAAAATAATTGAACCTAATGATGAAATTAATCAAGTTATCCTCAATAGTAGAGAATCTATGATTGAAACATTAGGCGAATTTGATGATTCTATTATTGATTCATTCCTTGAGAACGATGAAAATTATATGAACATCCCATACAGTATTTTAAACAATGCTATTCGTAAAACTTGCTTATCCAATGATGTAACGCCAATATTTTGTGGTTCAGCATTTAAAAATATCGGTATTCAACCGTTGATGGACGGTATCACCAACTACTTACCATCTCCCACGGAAATTGAAATTCCTGAAATCAAATCAACCAAGAAATTCAGAAAATCTAAAAAGGCAAAATCAATCGATGAAGAAATTAGCGTTCCTATTAAATTGGATCACGAAAAGGGTCTAATCATTAACAATAACCCCAATTTGACGGTTGCGTTGGCATTCAAGGTTATCACCGATGAAATCAGAGGGGTGATGACGTTTTTCAGAGTGTATAGTGGTAAATTAACTGCTAATAAATCATTTATCAATACTCGTACTGGTGAAAAATTCAATTTAAGAAATTTGTTATTAATGCATGGTGATGAACCATCATCTGTTAGTTCCATTTCCCTGGGTAATATTGGAGTCATTGCCAGTAATGATGATATCATCACCGGTGATACCTTAGTGTCTCACGGTGGCGGTGTAAATAAGCATTTTGACGATTTAGAGAAAAATTTAAAACTATTACCGATTGAGATCCCTCCGCCATTATTTAATGCTTCTATTCAGCCATTAACCGCTGGTGATGAGCGATATATGAATGAATGTCTTGAATCATTATTAAAAGAAGACCCATCATTGAAGATCAATTATGATGAAGATTTAGGGCAGACGATATTATCTGGTATGGGTGAATTACATTTAGAAATTGTGAAAGATCGATTAGTTAGAGACATGAAGGCTAAAGTTACATTTACTGACATCGTTGTTTCTTATAAAGAAACGTTACAAACGCCAAGCTATAAATCGATTAAATTAGTCGATGAGAATCATTCTGATCTATGGGTTGAAATAGAACTAGATTCCTTCCAAGGCGATGCTGCCGCTAGCGACTTTGCCCAAGAATCGGGAAGTGAGTTGTTGGAGCATGATAATAATATAATCATTTTAGAGCCCAATGCCACCCCATCACAATTCATTGAAGATGTCGAGAACAAACGTTGGAAATCCGAATTCCCCTTGGATGAATTTTACGATAACATCACCCAAGGATTAACGGTAGGGCTCTCCCTTGGCGGTGGGATTTACGGAATGCCTTTGCATTCCATGGTGGTAAGAATCAAATCGTGGAACTTCCCCGTTCATGACAAATCAGTTAATATTTCCAGGTTACTTGATTTATCTAGGAAAACATTCATCAAGGCCATAGAATCAACCCCCAAGCAAAGCTTCACCATCATGGAGCCCATAATGGAGACGAAAATCTACATATCATCCGATAAACTTGGTGAAGTAACCCATGATTTAACATCGAGATGTCAAGCAAGTATAATATCGATAAATGACGAGACGAACGAGAATTTGGAATTGATCAACTGGGCGTTGGAAGAGTCAAGCAAGATCTATTTGCCCCCAGACTATAACCTAACCACCAACTCTGCTACCGATGGTATAAAGAATGGTAAGATTATTGTAGCTCATACTCCATTACGAGAAATGATTGGCTATTTGAGTAAATTACGATCCATGACCAAGGGGAGAAGTACGTTTGACATGAATTACATCGGCATGAACCCAGCTAACCACTCGAGGTTAGCAACCATTATGAAGAATTTTTAATCGTTTCCTAACGATTAATGTTCGTTAATACTTAACTACTGTTAGACATTGTCTCCCGCGACTTTGTAAATATATAAAATATCTGAGCATATGCGACCCCAAAAAACTTTCAGACCATGACAGAATTAAATCACTTAGATATTGACGATGAATTAAGCGCCACGTCGTCAAGCTCGTCATTTGTTCCAATTGATAAGCAAGTGGTTTTTGATGCTACTCAGGTAATTGATGAGTCGAAACAATTTAACGGCAATTTAATTGAGTATATTGAAAAAACCTCACCTATTGGATCAATAGGTAATAATTACCATATTGTTTCGGTATTTGGATCACAATCCACTGGTAAATCAACGTTATTGAATAATTTATTCCACACCAATTTTGACGTTATGGATGAAAATCAAAGACAACAAACCACCAAGGGAATTTGGTTAGCGTATTCGCCAGCAATTAACTCCTCAATTACACCAAGTAAGATCAGTAAGACAGAAACCATGGGGAATGTATTCGTTATGGACATTGAAGGTACCGATGGTAGAGAACGAGGTGAAGATCAAGATTTCGAAAGAAAATCAGCGTTGTTTGCCTTGTCGACCAGTGAAATATTGATTATTAATATTTGGGAACATCAAATTGGTTTATACCAAGGTGCAAATATGGGATTGTTGAAAACGGTGTTTGAGGTTAATTTATCGTTATTTGGTAAAAATAAATTATCGAAAAAAGATGACCATAAAGTGTTGTTGTTATTTGTAATTAGAGATTATGTTGGTGTAACCCCCATTGAAAACTTGTCAGCTACCGTCACGCAAGATTTGATCAAAATGTGGGATGAATTAAACAAACCCAATGAATTGGTTGATTTGAAATTTGACGAATTTTTTGATTTAAAATTCCACACGTTGAGCCATAAGATTTTACAAAATGATAAGTTTAATCACGATATTAAATTACTAGGCAACAAATTCATTGATGGTTCCAATGACGAGTATTTATGGAAGGATATTTACCATCACAATATCCCCATTGATGGGTGGACGATGTATGCTTCCAATGTTTGGGATCAAATCGATAACAATAAAGATTTGGACTTACCAACTCAACAAATTTTAGTTGCTAAATTCAAGTGTGACGAAATCTTGAATAATTTATTCACTGAATTTCAGGCAAAATACAACGAGTTGTTATTATCGAAAAGTAGCGATGCCGGGGACGTGGATTATAAAGAAATAGGATTCTTGATGAAAGATTTAAAAGGCGATTATTTAGATCAATTTGAATTATTAGCTTCAAAATATAATCCATCAGTTTATCAGACCAAAAAGTCATCGTTGGATGAAAAAATCTTGTCCAAATATAATGAATTGTTTAACATTTATGCAAAGAAAATAATTTCTAAAATTTTAAAGAACTTTAAAACTCAATTGGAAGATAAATCAGATAAAAAATTCATTGATAAAGTTGAAGAGTTGAAAAAATCGAGTAAAACCGAATTGAGCACTAGTTTATCGTTGATTTCTGTCAATGAACTTAAATTTGATCATTTTGAAGTCGAATTAGTTAACGATATTGAGGAATTAGTTTCAAAACAACAAGTAATTGAATTGAATTTAATTATAAATAAATTGATTAAGAAATTGGCAAACCAATTGAATAAATTAATTAATTTTGAAATCAACGATGTTAATGAAGAGTCATGGGACAATATTTACCAAGGTTTTCAAAAAATCGTACAAGATTTATTATCTCCTTACTCCTCGACTGAAGGCTACGATTTTAATTTAGGTATCGACCACACCACAACTTTGTATTCCATCGAAAGCTTTAAATTCAAATCGTGGGTCAAGTTTTATCAATTGATTAAGAAAAATTTATCCAAAGATAGTATTTTAAATATTTTGAAAGAAAGATTCGATAATAAATTTAGATACGATGAAAATGGTATACCAAAATTATACAATAATGAATTTGAGTTGGAGAAAAACTTTAACGATTCGAAAACTGATGCTTTGAAGATTTTACCCCAGTTGACATTGATAAAACTATCAAATTCTACAGAAATAGTCCCGGATTACGATATTTTTAATAAGGAATTGATTGCTAAGTACGATGAAAATTACAATATCAACCATGACGATGACGACGAAGATGACAACGATTATGACGAGGATACTAATAAATTCTCCCACATCATCAGTGAACCTGACAAGACGCAAATATTAAATAAATTTAAAAAGGAAGTTGATGCAAGATATATTGAAACCAAGAGATCGATTATCCAGCTGGTTACTTCAATTCCTTATTATATATATATTATCATTGTCGTCTTGGGTTGGAATGAATTTTTAGCCATCATTAGAAGTCCAATCTTTTTCACGTTATTGTTACTTTTCTCGGGTGCATTTTATGCAATGTATCAATTGAACTTGATCAAACCGGCCATGGTGGTGGGTCAAAGAATGTTGGATGAATCAATATTATTAGCTAAAGCCAAATTAAAAGAATTCTTAATCGATGACCATGAGTTCCATGGTAAAAATTTAAATAAAATATCCGAAGAGATTGAATTGGATGATTTAAGTGAGGTTAAAGGGGGTGAATAGTTTAATTGAGTATATTCTTATCTACATTCTCTGATTCCTGCCATTTCCTGCTATTTCCTGCCATTTCCTGCCATTTCCTGCCGTCTCCTGCTATTCCCTGCTATTTCCTGCTATTTCCTACCATTGCTTGGGAACGAATCTCAAATATATCCCGAGGCATAACTAACACTGCTTTCAAAATAATTCATAACCTTGTTGCTTTGACTATATCCTAGCCATTTAAATCCTCCCTGGTGCCCTGCCCTTTCTAATAATTTTAAAACCACCCAAATTTCCTTTTCACCACAAATAGTATTACCGGTAGCCTTTACATAATTATGCCAATTTTTTGAATTTCCAGACGTGGCAATCGACATTGCCAAATTATCTAAGTTTTCAATCGATTTATAAATAGGAGTTGAAAGTCTACTGATTGATGAAATTGTCATAATATCGTGTTTAAACTTATCAATAGTTAATTTTAAATCAATATTTTTAAAAACATCCACGTCGATATCTTTTGGTAAATATTCGGTGTAATTAAACCTAGACCCCCAATGACAGAAATCGGAGCTGATTACAAACGCATTCGTTTCATCTTGGAAAAATGGGTATAAATCCTCAACTATAGCATTAACGGACCCTTCATCAATGGAACTAATCATAATGGGGATGATTTTGGGTTGTACATAATCTTCACGTCCTAATCCATTTTCCTGTCTGAATTGGTGAATCTTATAAGCAATATAAGGACAATGCAATTCAAATGAATGTTCGTCCCGATCTATTTCTTCATCCATGATTTTAAATTTACTTGACCTGGTTAAAATCTTATTGACCGAAGTATCCACGTTTAAATCACCAATTGGAGTTTCATACACGGCATAGTCACTCACCATAGCATAGTTCCGGAAATAAACATGATGGGATGGACCCAATATAAAAATTCTCTTGATTTTATTCAAGTCCAATACCGCAAAGCTTTCACCTAACCGTTTACCACTGTAGGTATACCCGGCATGAGGACCAATTAAAATACGAGTGCCGGGGATGGTGGTTTTAGTAAAAGTGGATTTAATTTGATGTGACAATTTCGTGCTATTGGAACTGTACCATGACCCAGCATGAGTGGCAGGTCTACTCATCTAAGCAATCTTTGGAAATCCCCTAGTGAGAACATCCCTTTGAGAACTTCTAGTTATCATTTTTGCACTACTCTCACTGATTGTTACTATTAATGGCAATAATTGTAGAGCAGAGATTTCCATAGAAATCCCATAGAATGACATGCAATGGCATAAGTGTGTATTTATAAGCGATCTAATTGATATGGTGACAAATTTCAAATAACTTTTCCGTGCAAAACTGCCCAAGATCACCCAGGACCTACTTCTTGGTGACTTCAACAGTCCAGTCATTTTCCAAAACAACTTCACCTTCTAAGGCATAACTACTTTTGACAGGGGTCTTCCCTCTGAAAAGGAAACCTGAAGGAGTGGCATCTTCTTTGAATTCCACGGTATAAGGTTCTTCTCTTGGTTCAAAATCTCCTAGTTCGGTGACGGTTTTTTTAACGGTGATACCAGCTTTTACAGCAGTTTGGGTGTAAACAAAATCTTTCAATGGCTTTAAAGCAATGAAATGGATGGTGGATTGGTATTTGGTTCCCTCTGGAATTTGCATGAGTATATCATCGGCCCCATAAACTTGCACGGTAGTTAATTCATCTCTACCTTCTATTTTAACCGTGTATTTAAGCACTCTGAAGTCAGAATGGTCTCCAAAATGTTTATCACTCATGTTGTTTCGTATTTTATGTCAATTATATACCTTATTCTCCTAGTATGAAGTACTACCCAACCAAAAAATCTTAATATTGTTTAGTGTAAATGAACCCAACAAGTGTGAAAATTTCAGCAGCTTTTGCAGGCTTTATACTCATTAATATCACAACCGAGGTGCCTTATGATGAATGAACTGTGGGGGGAGGGGCATTGGTAATCTTGATATTAATAGCCATGATGATCTAACCAACATGAAACTGTTAGCGGCGGTTTAAAAAGGGGTTTGAATACGTGTTTAAATATGGCCATTTTCAACCCAAATTGGGTGGTGGTTTTTGTAGTGATGGTTTACCGATGTTCTACTGGTACTTTAGTAGTATTTTATCGGTGTTTTAGTAGTGTTGTACTATAGTTTGATTAGACATCTTATAGAGACGCAACTGTTGTCTATTTAGTGCCGTAGAAGGATATGTTTAATATAAAGCAATCTGGTATACCATTTGTTGTCAGAACAGAACGCACACGTCTACCCCAGATTTTGTTTCGCAGATGATTTTCATTCATAATATCCCCTGGAACATATTGATGTCATAGTGGAAAGAGGTGCACGGAGTAAGCAGGCCGCAACCGAAGGTATGTTTTACATATGTTGAATGTTTATGGGTTCCAGAAACGAGTTGAAGAGTGCAAGATAGGGACAACGAAACATAATCTACAGAACTAAGTACCACAGAAGCTAATCTACATAACTAAATACCACGGAAGCTAATCTACATAACTAAATACCACGGAAACTATAAATAGCCAACTCTTTCTTGCTTGAACGTTGCAACTTCCACCTCTAACTTCTCCTTTAACTCATCCATCGTTGAGCAATCGTACTCAAATGAAAAATCAAACGGTGTATTGCAACTGGGTTCATTATTGAAATTTCTAATGGACATGAAAAATGGGTGATTTAATGATTCCATCACTGATAATCTTAGATTTGCGTCCCAGTTTAACAAGTTTTTCAATAAATCCAAGGCTAAATTGGATGCAAATGGATAAATGTTTAAAAGCTCTACTGGAGAGTAATTAAACTTTAGTAAATGGATATTCCAATTTTTACTAATGGTTAATTTTTTTGATGGTGATCCTAGGATTTTACAGATTTCCGTCACTTGACTAAATTGATTATTACCAATGAAGATTGGTTTCCTGCCGTACAATTCAGCCAAGATACAGCCAGCGGACCATAGATCAATTGATTTATCGTAGTTCTTCTTGCTCAACATTAACTCCGGGGCTCTGTACCATCTTGTGGCAACATAATTGGTGATTAAATTATTGATGGACTTGTGTGATTTATTGAACTTTGCATTAATACCTCGTGCTAATCCAAAATCACAAATTTTCAAATTGCCTTGCACGGTGACTAGAATATTGCCAGGTTTTAAATCTCTATGAATAACATCGGCTGAATGAATATACTTTAATCCACACAAGATTTGGTACATAAAATGTTGGATGTGGAATTCGCTAAATTGCACCGATGAATAAATAACTTTGGCCAAGTCAAAGTCACACAACTCTTGGTAGCAGTACAACCCATCGTAGGGCTCATGATAAACGAGGTCCAAATCGATCAAGGAAATGATGTTCTTGTGTCCATTGAAATGTTTCATGAATTTTAGTTCTCTGATGGCTCTTTTCAATAATACTTCTTTCTGGAAAATTTTCGATACTTTTTTGATGGCAATTGTCGACCCCTTATCTGTTTTGGTATCAATTGCCGAGCAAACAGTGCCATAGGACCCTTTACCAAGGATGGAAACGATTTTGTATCTGGCGTCGATTAAAAACTTGGGATCCTTGTCCATTTTCGTCCTTTCTTTTCTACTCTTGCTAGGTTTCTCTGCTCTCTCTGCTCTTTTCTACCTTTCTATGCTTCTCTCGCCTTCCCTGCTGGTGCTTGTGAATGCCACGGTATCCTCCCACTAAGATCTCCTGAACACAATGTTCCTGATAATCACTTAATCCACAAAGTTGCAAAAAGTCTCACTGCGTTACATAAGCCCTGACTAATGCAAAGGTTGATCGCAGTAAAAAAATTTTTCATCGAGAAGATCCATATAGTGTTAGTCAAGTCATGAGTTCATCCCACTGTAGATTCTACGAGAATAAATATCCCGAAGTGGATGAGGTTGTTATGGTAAACGTCCAGGAGATCGCTGAAATGGGGGCTTACGTCAAATTGTTAGAGTACGATAATATTGAAGGTATGGTGTTATTGTCGGAATTATCAAGAAGAAGAATCCGTTCGATCCAAAAGTTGATTAGAGTTGGTAAAAATGAAGTTGCGGTTGTGTTAAGAGTCGACAAAGAAAAGGGGTACATTGATTTATCCAAAAGAAGAGTTAGTGCTGAAGATATCGTAAAATGTGACGAAAGATACAATAAGTCAAAAGCAGTTCATTCAATTTTAAGACACTGTGCTGAAAAATTCAATATTTCGTTAGAAGAATTATACAAAACTATTGGATGGCCATTGGGAAGAAAATTCGGCCATGCTTATGATGCATTTAAAATTTCCATCACTGATCCATCAGTTTACGATGATATTGTTACTGAAAACCCAAATATTTTAGAAGAATTAAAAGTCTATATTAGTAGAAGATTAACACCACAAGCCATTAAAATCAGGGCTGATGTCGAAGTCAGTTGTTTTAGTTACGAAGGTATTGATGCTATAAAGAAATCATTAACTGAAGCCGAATCAGTTTCCACCGATCAAATGCAAGTGAAAGCTAAATTGGTTGCTGCTCCATTATATGTTATTTCAGTTCAATCTTTAGATAAGGATCAAGGTATCGAATTATTAGATAGTGCCATTGAAAAAATTACAACCTCAATCGAATCATCCGGTGGTCAATGTAAAGTCACCATGGCTCCAAAAGCAGTTACTGCCACTGAAGATGCTCAATTACAAGCATTATTAGAAAGAAAAGAAGCTGAAGATAATGAGTCATCTGATGAAGAAGAAGAAGATTAAGTTTAATCCAGTTCATAAGTTCATGTATAATATTAATATAAGATCATATCATAGAAAACGTTTATTCATTATTTCTAGTATACAATATATTACACCCTATTTTAACCGTTATTGATAGTTGACTGGTTTAAAATGGTATTTGCTCTAAAATGGGGTCTTACTCTAAAATGGTAAGGACTTGGAAATCATTAATTCCTTCTGATTAGCTTTCTCTATAATATAACTCGGTAAATTAGTTATTAACTGTGACGGAATTTTTAAATCACTCAACGTTGGTGGTAGCAAAATTTGATCTATTTCAATCAACTCCTGGTTACCACTAATATTCAACAGCGTTAAATTGCCAAACCCCACATTTCTTAGTAATTTCAATTCGTTAAAGCTCAAATCTAATTCTTGTAAATTAATCGGCAATTCAATACTTTCCAACGTTTTGATGGACTGATATCCTAATTTTAAAACCTGTAAATTTGAAGGCAATATCAAATCCTTCAAATTGCTTATTCTTTTATCATTATCAATGGCATCAGGATCCATTTCAATATTTAATTCATTTAACGAATCGGGGAAGGAAACATTTTTCAAAGTTGTTATTAAATTATTACCAATAAATAATTTTTTCAAATTACTGGGGAATATCACTTTATTCAAGGTTTTAATATTATTATTATTCAAATTTAAATATTCAATTGAATTTGGTAACTTTAACGGATTGATGCTATTCACTCCATTACCACCTAAATTCAAATACTTGACTAAATTTGGCAATTTCAACCCTCTAGTGTTGGTCATTGATTGTTGTAAATTCAACAGTTCTAAATAATCGGGGAACTTTATCCCTGTCATTGATTCATTAGGTATAAATGAAACATCTAAGAAATTTAAATGATCAGGAAATTTACAGCCCTTCAAATTATCAATGGGGTTGAATGATAAGTTTAAAAATTTAAGATTATTGGGGAAATCGATATTTCTAATGTTATCGATTCTATTATTTGATAAATCAAGTGTTTCTAAATTCGTTGGCCAATCAACATAATTTAAAAAGTAAACATGATTACCACTCAAATCTAAATATTTTAAACTAGGTGGGAATTTAACATTATCAATCGAAGTTATGAGATTATTATTAACGATCAACGTGGTCAAATTGTCAGGCAACTTAAACCCACTTAACGTCTCCAAGGTGGAATTACCAATGTTTATCACTTCCACTGAGTCAGGGAACTTAACATCATTTAATGATTTAATGTAATTATTACCATAATCGAAAACTTTTAAGTTCCCCCAATTTTCAATATCACTTTGGATTTCTTGGTTAATTTTTTTTAATTCCGCCTCATCAGTTACCGTTGACAAACTGCTATCATACTTATCGATTATGGAAACATGAGTTACTTTATCATGAACCACTTTCAATGTTGTTAAAAAATTTAAATATTCAGTCTTCTCCGTTTCAAATTCGGTCCAGGATTTCTTATTGGAGTCCAACGTTATATGGTAGCCGATCTCATGGAATGATTTAATCCATGATTCACGCCCGCTAATAAACTGATTCAAAAATTTTAAATTATTTTCAAATTCATCACTATACTCAATGCAAATATTCAAGTAATAGTATCTTTTAGTCTCGTCAATGTTGGAAAGCTCTTGGAAGTCAATTATATCCGTAGTATCGCTTTTCAAGTCTTCTATTTGAACCTGTGTATATTGGTATTTTGGAATATCGTGAATGATAATCAACCGGTTATCTTTAATGGTTAAAATATCAAGATCATTAATTGGTTTCTCATCAATTTCCATCGCTTCAACTTTACTCAAGTCTGCTCCTTCATCTACAGCTACGACTAAAGCTGCTTCGTCGGCCACCTGGGTCGGTACTTCGTTCACCTCCTCCTTACGCACGTTATCAATCATTTGTACATCATCTACCATGTTTGGCATCGAAAAATTTTTGTGCGACTGCAAAATATTTATTACTATATACCTATACGATTCATTTTATTCACCTTTCTAATCACCATCTTATTCGCTCAACTCACAGTAGTCATATATATTGTATTGTTTTCCACCTCGTGATACTAGTCTAAACTTTGACACCCTTAAAATTAAAACTGTGTTTAATCATTTGTCCCATGGGAACTTTTATGGCAATACTTTCTTGTAAATCAGAATCACCATCTTCGTCATCCAATATGACATCTCTGGCTAACATGTAACCTCTTAATAAAAATAAACTTAATGCACAAACTAAGAATGAAACCCCGGCAAACACTGAACAATAAACGTATTGGGTTGGTCCCACCACATCTTTAACCAATGATACACCAATAACGGGAGATGCAATACCTGACATCCCTAAAAACGTCCATATCATGGAGAAGGTAATGTTCATTTTCTTAATCCCTACCAATCGAGCCATTAATGGTGCAATTGTACCCCAGATAGTACCCATGATGGCACCAATGATCAAACCAAACACGATGACCGTGGCATAGTTTCTGGCAGGAATCCACATGGCTAACGTGAATACTGCCGACAAAAAATATGCTTCAAATGCCAAAGTAGTGGCACCGTATTTATCGGCTAATAACCCAACTATGGGTCTACCCAAACATGATCCGACTTGGATCATGGCTGACGCAATTGACCCTTCGTATTCACTATATCCTAATGAGGTGGTGAAATTGGCTAAGGTATATAAAACCACCACATAACCAAACATACAAGTAATCACGTAAAGCAACGCTAAATAAAACCCGAAAGATGATACCACTTGTTTATCAAAAAGCGAAAACTCGATATTATGGTGTTTAGACCTATTTCTAAATAACAATATAGCGACCCAAACTAACCCGAACGAAATAATACTTTGTGCTCTTAATGCCCAAAACACATCTTTGACTTGAACAATCTTTTGCATACCTAAATTAAACACTATACCTCCAGCACCAGAACCTGCCGTGGCGAGTCCACCGGCCAAAACTCTCCTCTTTTTGAAAAACTGAGGGAGGATGGTAATACCAGGTAACGAAATCAATGCCAACCCTGCACTTTGCATGACCCCCTGGGTTAAATATAACTGCCATAATTTTGTAGTCCAACTAGCCAACATTAATGACGTAAACTGAATGCAATTACCGATTATAATCGTGGTTTTGACCCCTACTAACCCTTGTAAATAATTTATAAATGGAGTAAACATTAATGTGGTACCAAATGCCAACCCACCAATTGCGGCATAATCTAATTTAGTAGCTCCATGAAAGGTATCATTATTTAAATACACCGAAAAATATATAGCAAACCCTGAATTCATCCCCCAAGTACCAAAGTTAATAAGAAAGCAAGCAAAGCAAATAACCCAGCAATATCCTTTATCAAATACCAATTCTTGGCTTGCTTCATCTATTTCATTCTGTGGTTGTTCTTTTTCACTATTTTCAACTTCCTCATCTCTGGGGAAATCCTGCATTTCACGTTTTTCAAGTTTTTCTTGATCTATAACTTCCAGCGCCATTGTTATCTACTACACTACAACTCAACACCAATTACACCTATCTTAAAACACACGTAAACTCAAGTTCTAATGTTATTGAAATGCTGTTGAAAATTCTTAATAATGACTAAACGGAATATGTCAAAGCTCACAGTTTCGCAGCAGAGGTGGAATATCCCATTTCACTGTATACGGTAATTAAAATGCATTAAAAACATTTCAACAGGTGAAACTTTCCCACCAGGATAAAAAGATGGCGTATATTCCAAAGATGCTATTACTGGCACTGAAAGGGTGCTGTGGTCACTGATAATGCTAGTTTTTAAATATCCTCTACGGAATAGTTGTGAGAATACCGTTAAACCTTGAATACCATGGCGCATAACCAGAGCTGGAACCACCGCCAGAAGTCTGTTTAAAGCTCTTCACTCGAGGTTGAATAGTTTGACTGTTATGGGTAGTATAGTATGACTGTTATGGGTAGTATAGTATGACTGTTATGGGTAGTATAGTATCATATAGGCAAATTGACTGGACTGTGTTTACTGGACTGTGTTTACTGGACTGTGTTTACTGGACTGTGAATAGATGAAAAATTCAAATTATGCGGCTACTCGGCCGGATATCGACCCGCTAATAAACAACCCTCCCAGGTATTTGCAACCTTACGTGGAATTTCTAAACACTAGTCCTCACTAATGTAGATCACCGTAATCATATGTAGTTGATGTATGACAAGATTTAACAGTCATAATAACCCCTAGGTAAAATTACCATCGCCAAATGTCAACCAAACCGAATATAGCACTATGCATCTCCAACACAAATAATGAACCCAAATGAGTTGAGTTCGAGTTTATTTCTTGATATGGGTTAAACTCAGCAAATGATAACTTTTTAGTGTTCATTTCTCTTCCCAAGAATCTTCCATAACTGGAAAGTATGCGAATGCTGTACTTATCACTTACAAGCAAATTATTATTATTAAGAGGGAAAAATAATGGAGGATCACTTTCCCTTCGATTCACTTCCGCTTCGATTCGATTCCCCTTCGATTCGATGAAATCGAAACAAAACGGTCGCAGCTTTTGTATCTACAGCAAATTAGTGTATTAGAGACAAGTCGGTATTTTTATTATTACATTTTACTTACATCTAGATACAATATATTCAATTTCAATCAAGCTTTACCAGGCATAAAACAATATTTTAACAATTTACCAAGGGGTACTTTAATATGCCCGAGTTCCTGTAGATCATGATCAACACAATCGTCACTAGTGATCATACTATCTCTGGCTAAGATATAACCCCTTAATAACAATAAGCAACATGCACAAACGAAAAACGAAACACCTGCAAACACAGAACAATAAACATATTGCGTTGGTCCCACCGCATCTTTAACTAATGATACACCAATAACTGGTGATACAACCCCTGCAATACCAAGGAAAACCCAGATTTTGGAAAATGCAACGCTGATTTTCTTAATACCGAAAAGTCTGGCTAAAATTGGTGCCATACTACCATAAACCGTACCCATAATAGAACCGATTACAAGACCAAACACTATCACGGTTGCATAATTACGAGCTGGGATCCACATAGCTAATGTAAAAATTGCACATAATATATAGCAACAAAATGCAATGGTGGCAGCTCCATAGCGATCAGCTAATAACCCTACAGGAGCTCTACCAAACGCCGACCCGACTTGAATCATGGCCGATGCAATCGACCCTTGATATGCTGTGTATCCCAATGAGGTCGTGAAATTAGCCAAGGTATATAGAACCACCACATAACCAAACATACACGTCACACTATACAAAGCAACAACATAGAATATATAATTTTTCAACACTTGGGTATCATACAATGTGAATTGGATTTTGTGGATATGGGACCTGGTTCTAATTAAGCCAATTGCTACCCACACCAATCCAAATGACATGATAGCCTGTGCCCTTAATGCCCAATGGGTACTTTGAATTTCAACAATTTTTTGCATACTCAAGTTGAACACTATACCGCCCACCCCAGAACCAGCGGTGGCAATACCTCCTGCCAAAACTCTTCTGTTTTTGAAAAATTGTGGAATAACCGTAAAACTGGGGATCGAGATTAATGCTAAACCGACACTTTGCATCAACCCTTGAGTTAAATATAATTCCCATAACTTGGTCGACCAACTGGCCAACATTAAAGCAGTGAATTGGAAAAAATTACCTATGATAATTATTCCTCTGACTCCTAATTTACCTTGTAAGTAATTTGTAGCTGGTGTAACGATTAACGTTGCACCAAATGCTAACCCACCAATTGCCGCATAATCCAACTTGGTAGCTCCATGAAACACATTATTATTACTGTACACTGAAAAATAAATTGCAAATCCAGAATTCATCCCCCAAGTACAAAAATTGATCAAGAAACAAGCAAACACAATTACCCAAGCATATCCTTTATCATAAGTTAATTCGTCACGTGCTTCTGGTTCATATTTGTCCTTTTCAATGTCAATGTCATTAGTAATGGTATTTAAATCTTCTGCCATATTGTAAGTGTATTTAGAAATATCTTGAATATTCAATACCTTTTATAGTAGTTATTCTGAATAACGGACCTGTGACTCGGCTTAACTTAAGATCTTGTATGTCATAAATTAACCACAGATTGCTGCAGGATAAATAAATTATCACATCGCATCAGTTCGGCAAGTTATTTCAATGGGGGAGAGACGGTGTTTTTCACACCATTCGTTGCAATTCCCACCGCGTTGCATGCATCTCTTCAATTACTTTCGATCCGTGTAACGGATTATTCTTCAGCAAGTTTTGGCTGCGAATCAATAAAAGCCGCGATGGCATCAACGGCTGCTTACATTATTAGATGGCCATAATGAAGACACTACTATTTACTAAGTAAGTTGTATTGTTTATGACACGGTACTATCGTTCGCGGGACCTGTCAGTTCTTGCATCTCCCGCTGCTCTTTACAGGAATAGGTTGCGAGTTCAGTTAATCTACGTTGGTGAACGGAGATTCTTACCGTTGGTTTACATCGCTGGCAGTTCTACGAGGACCGCCCACTAAGAAACTTACAATAGATATTAATGCCTGATTTGCTTGCATAAATCACCGGAAACATTGAAAACGAGTAACCCCGACCTAGTTCCTATTTTAGAAACAGCCTTTTAACCCAAGCTTAAAAAGGTAATGCCGATTCAAGCCACAGGTTGAAAACTCCCAAGTTCAATGGGTTATTTATCAATAATTGAGGGGGAAGAAAATGAGTTTAATTGACTATGAAAGTTAAAAGTAAAAAAAGACCATGAAATTATTATACAATCGGAAAAAAAAAAACGGGGCTTGCTGGGAATTGAACCCAGGACCACGCACAAATTAGTCTCACGACCCTAAGCACGTATCATACCACTAGACCACAAGCCCGGGTCTATTCTCCGTTTGTTTCACAATCCAACACACTCCAAATAGGTTTAACATGGATGTTATGCCATTTGTCGAATAAAATCATTTAAGATATTTTTAAAGTCAATTATATTCCTTAGTTAGTTTTAAGGTTTATATTCAAGCAATTACTAAATATAATTTATCAAACGTTTAAACCTTTTAAATATATAGTTTTCCACATAAAGATTATTTTTTCTGATTATCTTCTTAGAATATAATTATGATTTTTATATGCAAGATGTTTTGTATCGGAAATAGACAGAAATTTATCCGTTCGATGATATCAATGCTTGATCGTTAGAGAAAGAGTTAGTTTTGTTTCATAATCGGTCTTGATATGATGAATAGATTCGTCCTAAAGGCCGAACTGGGGCTATTTTCATCAATTTGTAGATCAAAAGTTAGTTGAAATAAAAATCCTGAAACTTGTAACTTCGGTCAAGGTGGAAATACCAGGAACATGATATTTACTAATATTTATGTTGGTAAATTTATGAGCAAAATGAATCTCGTCAAGGGACCTTGGTCTACTTCGGATAAAGAAATGCGCTATCTTATCTGAAATATATCTCAATGCTCGTCCTATTTGCAATAAAGGTAGGTCTTGTCAACGACAGTACCGTTACGAAAGAAACAAAGCCCTTCGTTTTAACGTGCCTTTTGTATCATATTTCTAACATCGGCACAGCAAAACGATTCTCCGATAAGACTGAGAAGCTAATGAGAAGCTGAAGTTTCTTATTGATATCAGACTATAGGTAATGGATGTATTTATCCCATCGCCATGATTTTTAACACGACCCAACCAGCGTTAGCTCCCGTACTATTCCAGTACCACTAAGACCGATTATTAATAGGAGATTTACTCTGATATCGGCAGTTGCCTGTTTGGGCGCACGGTGCGTATACTTATCGAATTCCTTTAAACTATAAGTATGGCTCAAATCTACATTTTAAAATAATTGTAGTGAATCGAATCAAGCAATAACTAAAAAATGACTAAAGTATTTGTATCGGGAGCTTCTGGGTTTATTGCTCAACATGTGGTTAAACAATTGATTGAAAAAGGTTATAAAGTGGTGGGGTCGGTTAGATCCGGCGAGAAAGGGGAAACCTTGAAGAAAGATTTTGCCAGTGACAATTTTGAATATGAAATCGTGGAAGATATCGTAACACCAGGTGCTTTTGATAATCCATTAGAAAATCACCCCGACACAACCGTCTTTTTACATACTGCTTCACCATTCCATTACAATACTACGGATGTTGAAAAAGATTTATTGAAACCAGCCATTGAAGGTACTAAAAATGCATTAACTTCCATCAAAAAAGTTGCACCCCAAATTACTAAAGTTGTTGTGACTTCATCATTTGCGGCCGTCGTGCACCCTGATGGAGGCTCCAGTGATGAACCACCATTATCTGAAGAAAGTTGGTGTCCCATTACTTACGAACAATCTTTATTAAATCCGCAGTATGCTTATAGAGGGTCAAAAACTTTTGCCGAAAGGGCAGCATGGGATTTTGTTAAGAATGAAAAGCCAAACTTCACATTGAATACTGTTAATCCAACCCTTGTATTGGGTCCACAAGCTTTTACCGCAGGGGTGACAGATACTTTGAACACATCATCGGAACAGTTGAATTTAATCCTTAAAGCTGGTACTGATGTATCCAAGTTATCGACTGCACCTCGTGGATATGTTGACGTTAGAGACGTGGCAAGAGCTCATATCCATGCTTTTGAAAGCGATGTTACCGATTTTAGATATTTATTAGTTGAAAGTCCTTGGTCAACTCAAGATGCTTTGGATGCTATTAACAACCACATTCCAAGCTTGAAAGGTAAAGTTGCTGTTGGTAAACCTGGAACTGGAAAAGAAGTGAATGCTAAACTGATCGAGGTTGAAAACTCAAAAACTAGAAAATTATTAGGTGATTTTATTCCATTTGATGTTTCCATTACTGATTCAATCAACCAAATTATCTCGAAGTAACGTATTTCGATTTTGTTTTTCTTTTTTCTGGTAGTCTAACATATAACTGAAAGAGCTCCGGACGCTGATTAATTCGATCAAGTGTTTTGGGTCTTCTTCAAATAGTTATAATATATTATTGAAACATTCGAGGAATCAATAATGCCAATCTTTCACAATTTCTCCGTACTCTTATGGTCACGTCGTTGATGTTACCCATTTTTCATTCATTTATAAAGGCTTATAATGAACCATCGATGAAAAAATTGACGACCAATCGACGAGTCTTAGAGTTTTTAATAGTACACAATTCAACTGATAAAGTTTTAGGACATTGCATTTTTGTAATATCTAGTCCCCAAAGTTGTAGACTTATTAAATTTGTTAATGTTAATGATTTCTATATATGCATATGCAATTGCTTTATTGTCTTGGGTAAATGAGTTAATAATTTTCCTACCTCTTCTATCTTTAAACTACTCAATTTATATATGTAAACTGTAGAGCATTCGTATATTGAGAATATTTTTATTCTCACTGGGGTTTTTGCACCCATTTCTGAGAGCACTTTTTTGAACCAGACGGGCTAGAGTGATGGATATAGTGTACATAGTGGCGAAGTTAACTTCTGGAGGAAGACAGTCGACGCGTCCACGGGTTTGATATTCGTATTTTAAATTACAGTTACAAGTAACCCTACTTCAATCATCCATCATGTTTCATCACACATATGGGGTATTGGAAATGAAATATAGCAGGAAAGTCTTTACGAATGTAAGCTTGGGAAATTCGAATGATTTTACTTGTATCCCGATATAATTAATTTTGTGGGGTCTACCATAATTTTGATTGAAAGCACAGATTTTGCATTAAAACGAATTTCTAACAATCAACGATTTGAAATAATTAATTGGGTATTATAATGGTTTCTGGAACCATACGGAAGGATTTACTTATATCCAAGTGGCAAAGGGTAATAACTCACTAACCTCAAGATTAATTTGCAGCCGAGACTAAATAATGGATTTGAAACATTTACACCCAGAAACACAGTACCCCAGTCACAACAGGTAATATTATTAGAAGTAGTAATTGGAAGTAATTGGAAGTAATTAGACATTGTGTCATACGTGGTGGTGATTAACAATTGTAATACTGCAAACACAAACGCCAATGATCGCCTATGAACGAGTAAAATTGCTACGAGCAACTAATCCTACTAATACGCCAACCTGGACCAATACCATATCGTAACCAACAAGTATAGTTCTCTAATACGGCAATATCACAGGATTCTGTTGCAACGGACATTATGGGAAGCGGAAATAACTACGCTCCGCAGCCCTTCGAGGTGTAAACTAGCTCCTTAAGCCGTCGCTGATTATATCAACACATACGGCGGAAATCAAATTTGATCCCCAACTATTCCAACCGCCATAATCCTCTCTACATCATAAGCGATACCGTACAGTAAACTATGGTACTACCCGTAAGGCCCTACCGGCCAATACCATCAATTTTATCTCCGCCAATTTTTCTTAACGGTGTAAAAATATTGGTACTATACCCTTCGGCTGTTTGTTTTTAGCAATGCGGAATAACAAATTTGTAGCAAATTTGTGTTCCAGGTAGTCACTAATCTGCTTACACGGATTAAGGATTGGACTGAACAACTGAACCACAAACTGTGGCCGGGCCATGATGACCATGGTGGGTAACTGGTCCGAAATTGCTGAATCGCTATTTGGTGAATAAGCCCCGTAGAATAACTTACACTCCAGTCTTCGGGCGACGCATTCATTCAATTCCGTTCCTTTCCAGAGATGCTGCAAATATACAAAAACCATTTAAAACTATACATTTCCATTTTTCTTGGAATATTAAATATTGTTTAATATTAATTACAACATATATATATTCCTATATTAAGCTGACGGCTATTTCCATTAGTCAAACAAATATCTTCACGTCAACTTAGTACTCCATGTTTAATATATTTAGGTATATAACGAGAAAATTCTCCACCACTAAATCAAAAAATACCGAAACGATATCTAGAAGTCAAGTCAGAAGATCATCCCAGCAATCAGTTAGGATACATTAGGGCCGGATCACGTCAGATGGATGGTACAGCTTCCACTGTCACGTCACCGATCTACGTAGTATAGTAGTAAAGGCAATTGTAAATAGTCGTTAATGAGACGTTGATTGTAAATAGAGATTAATTGAAATGGATCATGCAGTAGATCATCACTAATTACTCTCAATAGTTCTTAACAGTATTTCTAATCATCTACTAGTAGTTTAAAGGATTTACACAATTGTGAAAAAGATTTGCAGTTAATCATCCTCAGTAGCCGGCTGACTGTCAGGCTTTCACACAGATTAAATGTCAGTGGTTTTTTTACTAGGAACATTTCACTTTCCACGGTACGCCCCTCCAATCGTACCGCGTAATTGCTATTGTCCTTAGTTCTTAGTTAGTTCCTTTATTTCCTTAGTTATTTCCTTTTAGTAATTATGATATTTTTCGGGCGATTTGCAAATATTGTCACTGATTATTCTATGTGATATGCCCGATTTGCAAAATGATTAAATACTATATATTTAACCAATTCGATCTCTTTTCACGCCACCCCCACCAAATTGTTTAATACCATAAACAATTATAAAATATATTTTAAATCTTAATCCTTTATACAATTGATGATGATTCAAGATACGCTTCTTGGTATTGTTACCATTATACCCAATACTGCTTATTATCTTTTAACTTTCGGTAAAAAACTGGATAAAACTTATGGGTCACCAAGCAATAATGTTACAAGATCCCAAGCAATGAAACCAACAAAGATTAAACATGCCAAACATCCGTCCCAACATTCAGGGTCCACCTCCGGTGCCAGAAAAAGATCAAACAGTACAGGCTCCCACAAGAGCAAACATCGTACGACCAATTCCACTAAACCACATCCAGCCACCCAAGAATCTACTAGGTCTAACCATGTCCAACCGCCAGCGAGCCATTCTCCTGATCAATGTCCCGGTGGCATACCTTATATTGATATAAAGTAACGGTGTTATACATTTATTAATTATTATTTATTGTATGATATATGTGTTACCACTTACATGTATATTTTGATTTATGATTCTACTCTGTAGTACGGCTGTAGCAAAAGACTCTAAACTATTGCGCTATTAAAACAAGCGTACCCCAATTGCTGTCCTATCTGCTGCAACACATTCCTAGCTATCCTTAATTGCTACCATATCTGTTGCAACACATTCCTAACTATCCCATGCTACTATAATGTACCATATAGTACAGCAATAGCAATAGACTCTAACCTATTGCACCACTAAAACAAACGTACCCGAATTGCGCCTAATTGCTGCCATATCTCTTGCAACACATTTCTAACTCTCCTATGTTACTATAACGTATTGCTGTAGTAATTGAAGCAATACCTGCCTCACCATCTGCCTGTCCCTCCAATTTACCCATGCTACTCGTGTTGCTCGCAGACTGCCCGAATAGGCAGTCTAACACTGCCATTTTAAAAATTTTCTCACTCTCAAAATTTAAATAAACAGATCGATTGTACCTGAAATCCATAAATAGTCGTAGTTTCAAAAACCTGCAACTTATCAATTTGCCATCGTTAATCCATCAAGATACACATATTCATAGACCCCCATTTTACACAGCACATTTTTATACGCTTAACAACGCATCTTATATCAACAACATGAAGTTTATAATACTCTTTTTATGGATTGCTCAAGTAATGTGTGATGTGTCAATCACGGCACCCCAAAGTGGACAAACATATTCTGGTTCTTCGGGTCAAGTATCAATTGATATTAAATGGATAGATTCTACTAGTGATTCGTCCGACCAATTTTCATTAAAAAACGCTCAAACATTTACCATATCGTTATGTACTGGTCCATCATCTTCAGTTGAATGTTTTGATACAATTTTGAAGCCTAAAGAAGTGAGTGACAAGTCTTATACCGCCGAGTTCCCTAATACGGCTGCTGATAATGGTTATTACTTTTTCCAAATTTATGCTGTGTTTGCTGAATCGGCCACCACCATTCATTATACCAATAGATTTGAATTAACTGGTATGAAAGGTTCGACGTCAACCTTGACAGTCAGTAACACCTATACTGGGGCCGCACCTGCAGCACAAACCAATGGTGGTGACGCTACATCGATTAATTCAAAATCGTTCACCGTGCCTTATACTTTACAAACTGGTAAAACCAGATACGCCCCAATGCAAACTCAACCTGGTTCCAAAGTTCTGATGTCAAGTTGGTCAAGGAAATTCCCCAGTAGTTCTGTCACTTTCTATTCGTCCTTCAGTCCCAGTCCTGTTTGTTTGAGTACAATTACTCCTGGGTGGTCTTATAAGATCACTTCAGAGGTAAACTATGCCAGCGCTGCTCCAACGCCAAGTGAGAAATATGATCCATCCGACAGAGTTACCAAAGCAAGCTTGAGTTCTGCCCACAAGGCCAGAAGGTGGTTAGATTAGGATTTAATGTAACATATTCCCTATGCTACGATCGTCTCTCTTACCCTCTCTTTTCTCTCTTCTGCTTTTGTTGCTCTTTTCTATAACACTGTATGCTCCGTGCCTGTCGCTTCTCTAGTACCATAGCTATCTACTATAATGATCTACTATAGTTATCTCCTATATCTACCATAGTTATCTACCATAGTTATCCTATAATGAGTTAAACCAATAAATGTCACGTGTCGCAGATGAAAAATCTTTGAAGTTGACGAGACGCGAACTAAACAAATAATCCCAAACCATGTCATATCATCATGATCCCAATGCTAGCTCAGCAGCATTAAGAAAGAGAAAGGTGCTCAAGAAGTCCATCAACTTCAGTATCATGGTCATTGGAGAAAGTGGATCCGGTAGGTCCAGTTTCATTAACTCGTTATGCGGAGGTAATTCAATTGTACCAACATCGTCAACTATTGATCAAGATCCATTTAGTAAGAAATTGACGTTGAGACATGAAAACGTCGAATTAGAAGATAATGAAGGTCACAAGATTTCGTTAAACATCATTGACACTCCCAACTTTGCCAATTCCATCAATTGTGATGAAGATTTTAAAGTAATTGTGGATTTTATTAGACATCAGTATGATGAAGTTTTATTAGAGGAAAGTAGAGTCAAGCGTAATCCAAGATTCAAAGATGGCAGAATCCACGTGTTGCTTTATATGATCAACCCCACTAGTCATGGATTAAGCGAAATCGACGTTAAATTTATGCTCCATATCAATAAATTGGTCAATTTGATTCCCATTATTGCCAAAAGTGACAGTTTAACTGCTGATGAATTGAAATTAAACAAAAAATTAATATTAGAAGATTTGAAACATCATAAAATCGATTATTATAAATTCAATGAATATGAATATGAACAAGATTATATTGATGATGAAATTATCGAATATAATAAATATTTAAACAACTTATCACCGTTTGCAGTTATTGGTGCTAATGAATTCAGGTCGGGTGAAGACGATACGTTAAAATTAAGAATCGGTAACCCAATTAACTCCAAACCTATCAATATTGAAATGCCAGAATATAATGACTTTACCATATTGAAAAATATTTTATTGATTACTCACTTAAACGAATTTAAAGAAATCACTCATGATGTGATTTATGAAAACTATAGAACTGAAGCTTTAAGTGGTAAAGAATTCCAGTATATTAACGGTGAAAGAGTCAGTAATCCTTCCAGCAGTAACAATCTTAATCGTAGTACATCATTACTTGATACTGATGGCATTAGTAATGGTAACAATACCTCGATACCATCAACCCCTAATGGCGATTACTTAGCCAAGGAAGAGCAAATTAAGTTAGAAGAGGAAAGATTGAAAAAATTTGAAGAAAGAGTCCACCAAGATTTGATCAATAAGCGTAAAGAATTATTAGAAAGAGAAAACGAATTAAAGGAGATAGAAAAGAGATTAATGGCAGAAGGATTAAAATTAAATGACGATGGTGAAATTGTTAAACTTGAAGATTAAAAAGTATTTTGAATGTACATTTATTTTATCTATTTTTTTTTAGTTCCTAGGTCTACTCACGTAGTTTAAGTGGATGAAACATACTTGCTGACAATTTCATCGAATTTTTCATTCTTTTCCTTTCTGTCAACTAAATACTGATGATCAGGATTAATTTCTTTCAATTGTTCGATTAAATCGTCGGAGTTTTTACCATTTAAATAGTTCAAAATAATCTTACTGACAATTAAATCATCAGTTAATTCCTTCTTGATTTCTAAATCATCCAACTGCTTGATCAACTCTTGGCATTCTGGTAAATGTTTTAATTTCAACGTTAACACTAATAAAATATTCAATATTTTGAATTTATCATCATCATTGTCAAAATCTGAAGATAATAACTCATCATAAAAGTAATAACTATTGTTGATATTGTCGGTCTCGCCTCTCAATGACATAATCCAGCTTTCCAATAAATGATAGATAATATCATCTCTGGCACTGTCAGGGAAGTTTTTAAAATTATTAAACACTTTATTAGCTTGATTAAAGTTCCCCTTGACTAAATATAACTGAATCAACACTAAATAAGGTTCTAACTCGTTGATTTTCAACATATTGGCATCGTCGATGTACTTCACTAAAATTTCAATCCCTTGATCGATATTTTTGAAAAACTTGACCAAATAAAAGCTTGTTAACACAGCTTGTAATTCGAATTTTGGCTCCTTGATATCTTCAAAATAAGTTGAATCGTCGGTACCAAAACTGTGTAAGTCGTTCCATGCAGTCAATAAATGGAATAAATCGTCGTTATCTGGGAATTTGCTCTTACCCTCTTCGATTAACTGTGAACCATCTTTACCACTTGCAACCGTGGACCTAATTTGAAACTCCAACACTTTCAACTGATTTTCAGCACTGAATTGGTCTAACGAGTATCCGAGCACTTTGGCATGCTGCCAGGTATAAAATTGATTTCTTATGGTGTATAACTCACCCGAATCGCCAAAATCCATGTTCAACACTGATTTAAATTTCCAACAACTTTTGATGTGTTGATATAAAAGTTCGCGATTTCAGCTATAGTTATCAGGTTTTATTGTTTTACTATATTGTTTTCCCTCCACCACTCGTCAGATGGAAATATGATGGATCAGTATAATGTGTTCAGTGGCGCAGAAGATTTGAATGGTTTGGATGTAAATTTACCTGGTTTAGAAGGATTTAATGTGGATTTTGACCGATTACGTCACTTGGAACTTGAATTCCCATTTTATTTTATGGATAATGACTCCAACAGCTCCGATAATGTGAATATCAATGGTGTAAACTCTAGTAGTGAAAGTACCGAAGGTAGAAGTGGAAGTGGACTGATTTATGGAGGTTCTAGTGTAAGCGTATCAAATGAAATTAGTAATTATGATATTCCGTATATTCCAGTTAAAGGGGATCCTGTTGACGCTTTATGGAGAGATGGGGATAAACAACACTCCCAATCGACTGGGGATGATCAACAGGCAGATATGAACGCCGCAAGAGAAACTAATACGGCCCAAGTTGTACCCAAAGCTAGAAGATCAAGAAACGGGTGTGATAGTTGTAAGAAATTGCGGATTAAATGCAGTGAAAGAAGGCCCATATGTGAATATTGCGCCAGTACTCATAGACACTGTGTTTACTCCATTACGCTACCTAAAAGATTGGTTACGAAACCAAATAATAAACACACCAATAGGCTCATCAAGCAACTTGAACAACAATTAGATGAAGCCGAGTTACCACCTGATGGGGCGCCTGGCGATTTATCCTCATCGTTAAACTTAACCTCCACATCGTCACAATTGAAAATATCCCAATTCGAATTGAAATTATTAAAGTATTTTAAAATTTACCAGATCCCGTTTACATCATTTATCAATGGTCCATTACACCAATTAACTACGGTTGAAATCCCGAATTTATTCAAACAGTCGAAAATGGTTAGGTTTTCAGTGTACTCCTTTAGTTGTCTTAATTCCTGGACAATCTGTCATTTGAAAAACGGCAAGCCTACAAAATCCATGAATTTCAAAAACAAGCTTCGTCAATCACCAAAGTATTCCCAAACAACCGTTAAGAACTTATTTGACACCAATTCAAAATTTTTAGACGATCTAAACGGTAAGGCTAATGAGGAAATTGGCTGGGAGAACAATTCTGTTAAAATGCCCCAGTCGATGCTATATGCTTCCGCTAACCTATACACAATGACCAGCTACTATTTCCTCAACTTGGTGTCGGATTTAAATAGCACGTTGGCCAACGAAATCGATAACCTGACAGGAATTGAAACATTACCCACGAATCGAGCCAAAGAAATATTAATTGGCGGTTTGGTATTGATATTATACCTTGGGGTACATTCTCATAATTTGACACCGTTGGTGAAGTTTGATGCAAATTTTGATTATGTTGATAATGCCGATGGTTTAGTGAATTTAAATCTGGATATCTTAACCATTGCCGAAGTGATTGTTAAAATCACCAATATTGCATATGTGTCAATTAGTCATTCGGCGATTTCCAATCTATTTAGATTTAAGTTGGGCAAAATTCCCCATCGGTTCCCATTATCAAGTAGATTAAAGGAAGATTTTTGTCGATATAAATCACAATGTACCGAATCAGAGTATGAAATAATATCCCACAATTTAGATATCTTGGAGTTTTCATTCAATAAGGCTGCCGAATTTCATTCACCCATGCCGATATTTAAGTTCATCGTTGTGTGTAGCCCCGAGTTTAGAAATCTAATCAGATGCAAGAACTTCTACGCTTTAAGAATGCTATATTTCCAAGCATTTGTAATGCAGCACTTAAGATTTGGGTTATTCAGCGATCAAAATATTTGGATAGACTATATGAGATGGTTTAAATCGTACAATTTTAGCAGGTTTGGTAAATGGAACGAACAATATGATTTCATTTTATATCAATTGACCGATCAGGAAGTTAAGCTTGAGTACAATAGTGCCAGTGAATTCATTAACCTCGATCCTGAAGTCGTGTATAATAACACTCAATATTGAACCTAACGTTTGCAGATCTCTAGAGACTATGTTTCATAATTCATGTTACTATTTACTTCTTATTGGATCCAAACCCATTGGCAATTCTAATTTGTTCCCATTGACTCAATTCTTTGGTGTCCGGATTCACACTCGTAGAAGGACCATCGTCCTGTCCGCCAATCATGGGTTTCGGGTTGGGTTGTTTAACTTGCGGATTATAATGGACTTGATGACCATCGGTCTTTGGATCAAACGTTCTGGGATCTTTCAATATAAAACTCTCGTCTTTGCTTGACCGTAAATAGTAAAGATAAAACAACGAAAGCTGGTGTCTTTCCATGGCTTTCCAAACTTGCAATTGCTTACTGGATCTGGATTCAATGTTGGATAATTGCTGGTTATAAAAATACCTACTGCCGAGTTCATTACCTATAATCATCGACCCCAAACCAAATAAAAATGATACAAATGGTTTGTGCATGAAATTCTTCACTTGTCCACCAATATAGTACTTTTGGTACATAGTGGGCAACGTAAGACCCACCGTAGCAACGGAATAACTACCAATGCCAATTTTGAACACTACATTTTTCAAATCGTGGGAAATCTCCTGTCTTTCTTGTGAAGTCAATTGATGATCTGCTTCATAGAATCTGACACTGGCATTGAATTGATCTTTGGAAAGTTTGTTTAATAATGGGTTTTGAAGTACTTGATCATTGGGTTTGGAATCGTCATATTTATCTTCAGTCTGTGCCAGCATTGTAGTTGCGCAACTTTTTTTCTGCTGCAAGAGACTCAATACAAGAGACTCAATACAAGACCCTCAATGCAAGAGACTCAATGCAAGAGTTGAATTGATGTGAAATTATATGTATTGTAACTAAACCAACTTGTTATCTCTTCTTTGGTCGTCTCTCAACTTAATCAATTGTTCGACTACCTCGTCAAATTTAACTGTTTCGTTTTTACCTTGTTCTTCTTGGATATCTCTATTTCTAACATTGACACTATTTTCTTGTTCTTCTTGATCACCAACAATAAAGATGAAATTATATTTCAACATTTGACCGGTTCTAACCTTCTTTTGCAAGGTGTTACCTGATACATCGACGTCAGCGTGGAACCCGTATTTCTTGGATAATTTGTCTTGTAACGATTCAGCATATTCAAAGAATTTAACCCCGACTGGAACCACCAATATTTGTCTTGGTGATAACCAGAAGGGCCATTTACCTTTGAAATGTTCGGTTAAGATGGCGGTCATTCTTTCGACAGAACCTAAAACAGCTCTATGGATCATCACTGGTCTGTGAATACTGTTATCCTTTTCATTAGTTTCAGATTTATATTCCAATTCGAACCTAGTAGGTAATTGGAAATCCAATTGAATAGTGGCACATTGGAACCATCTGCCTAATGCATCACTGATCATGATATCGATTTTTGGACCATAAAATGCCCCATCACCGACATTTAATTCCCATTTACCTTTACCTAAAAATTCATTCAATGAAGATTCTAATTTTGCTTCCGCTTTATTCCAAGTTTCTAATTCTCCAACGTATTTTTCTGGTCTAGTACTTAATTCCATCTTGAATTCAAATCCAAATATACCGTAAACTTTTTGCAAAAAATCAAATGTTCCCCTAATTTCTTGTTCGATTTGATCTTCAGTACAGAAAATATGAGCATCATCTTGTTGGAAACGTCTAACTCTGGTTAAGCCTGAAAGAGCCCCACTAAATTCATTTCTATGGATGACCCCAAAATCAGCAACTCTCCAAGGTAATTCCCTATAGGATCTTTCTCTCAGTTTGAAAATTAAACAATGACCAGGACAGTTCATTGGTTTTAAACCAAATTGATCTTTTTCAACGTCAAAGGTGAACATATTTTCTTTATAGTTACCCCAGTGACCTGAAGTTTCCCATAATTTGGAATTAAACATATTTGGACTAATAACTTCTTCGTAACCTCTTTGTTTGTATTCGGATCTCATGAATTCACACAATGCGTTGTAAATTCTTGTACCATGAGGTAACCAAAATGCACTTCCAGGAGACATTTCATTGAAGAAAAACAATTCTTGTTCTCTACCGATTTTTCTATGATCTCTTTCAGCAGCTTCTTTCAAGAATTTTAAATGTTCATCCATCAATTTTTTATCAGGAAATGAAATACCATAAACTCTTTGTAATGAATCATTGGCAGCATCACCTTGGAAATATGATGATGAATTTTTCAAAACTTTAAAACTTTTGATTTTACCAGTATGGGGGATATGAGGTCCAAGACATAAATCAATCAATGGTCCACATCTATACACGGTGGTTGAAGTATTATCTGGAACTTTATCTTTGATAAATTCGACTTTATACTTATTATAATGAAACATTTCTAATAATTGTTGTTTAGTCATTTCCAATCTAACAAATTTTTGCTTTTCTTTGATCCCTTTAGTTGCAACTTTTTCTAAATTACCGAAATCACCTTGAGAAACAACTCCTTCCCCATTGTTGATGGACATATCGTAGAAAAACCCATCGCTGGTTGGCGGACCATATGATAAATGACAACCGTAATGACATTCACAAGCTTCTCCCAAAACATGGGCTGATGAATGCCAAAAAACTTGTTTACCTTCAGGATGTTCGAAATCCAAAAACTCTAAATTGCAGTCTTTTTCCACAACTCTGGTTAAGTCCCATAACTCACCGTCAACCTTGGCAATCACCTGTCTTTCACTGAACGATTTACCTATCTCATTAGCAATATCAATTGGACTGGTTTCCCAACTTTTACCGACCTTGATCGTACCGTCTTTCAAGGTGATTTTGATATCTTCACGGGGCTTGGCACTGACGTCCTCGTCGTATTTTGCTTTTAACTCATCAAACATCTTGATACGTGAGTCAATAAATTCAGGTTGAGGATCTAATAACAAAGGATTAACTGGTTTTTTCTCCTTTTTGTCAGACTTAGCTTTGCCATCCTTAGCTTTTCCAGCTTTGCTCTCCTTAGCAACGTCTTTGGGCTCTTTGATGTTCAAGTCTTGAACTTTCTTTTCAATCTCTGCCATGAGTAATTCTGCTATGTAAATTTTTTTTCGCTGCTCAACGAGTGAATCATAGCAGCCTCATTTTTACCCTATTATCTGGTGATATTGTCGAATTGGTGGTTTAGCACATCTTTGCAGGGTTTATATTGGTCGAGAGTTGCTAGACGTGTAGAGACATGGCGATGGATCGGGAATATCTGGAAATTTCGGTGCTATTTGATGAAGCGGATGAGATATTCACGGTGAAGCATCACAACATCGTACAGTTACATAACTATATGGGGAATTTACACGGCAATAACATCGATAACGGGATAAATTCGATGGAGGATCAATTGTCGCTATTACTAAGTGACTTGAACGGCAAATTGAATCGATGCAAGAGGAAAATAGACACACCACAACCTGATGACGAGTTTGAAGAAGTTGAAAAAATAACAAACTGCTATGATAAGAGAACCGATATGAGAACCGATATGAAACAGGCGAATAGCTACGAAGGGAGTTCATTCAATGACCACACGCATGAAGCAGGAGAAACTCCCCAGGATTTGTTGCATCAGTTGCATGGATACGTCAACACCTCTGATATTGACATCACTAAACGCAAGGAGTTCAGCAATCTACTACAATCCACTAATGATTTGATCCACACTATCCCCCAGTCGTCGGTGAATAAGAAAAACCTAAATGAGTATCTCTCGAGTTTAGAAGGCTGTATAGGATCTTTCACTAACATTCATTAAATATATACAGGTCTATGTATGTCAAGGTAGACGTCTAAGTGTGAAGTTTGACTTGCACTAGCAGTACCGTAACTGGCAGTCCAACCTAAAAGGTCTTTGGTGCTAAAGTTGCAATTTTACTGTACTTTAAGTTTCTTAATTCTTGGGCCACCACAGATGACACTCTGGTACCTAAAGGATCGCCATTTTTGTTGATCAACACACAAGCATTGTCGTCGAATCTGACGGTGGCTCCATTGGGTCTTCTGAACGGAGATTTGGTTCTGACCACCACCGCTCTACAAATATCTCTTCTTTTCACTCTATTGTTGGCTGATTGACCTGTGATTTCAGTCGTTAAGGGCTTGGCTTCTTTGACCACCACGGTGATTTCGTCACCGATACTGGCAAAGTTCTTAGGGCTGTGTCTCAACACCTTGATACACTCGACAACCTGAGCTCCCGAGTTGTCAATGACATTCAATAACGTTTTCATATAAATCATTGGTGATGAAAATTTTTTTCTCAATCGCTATCTGAGTAGTGAGATTTTGCAACTGAGTAGTAGAATACACTGCAAAGAAGGAAATAGGCAGAACACAGTGCAAGACAACAAAACAGAGCATAGCACAACGTAGTATGGTGACAGCTACACTAATACGACATGGTGTGAAAAATAAGCTCCATGACATGGCAAAAATCGTCCCCATTGCACAAGATTTCAGCTTATCAAACACCAACAATAACTGGTTTGCATCGCATATAATTAGCGATCGAAAGTCAGAGTTCCAAGGTCGACATGTAGTGATCCACGATCCGTCTGAGGTGATACCCGTGATGGAAAAATTTAAGGAAGAACACCGTCGTGTTATGAAACAGGCGTCTCATCCTCATATCTATGCCTGGAGAACGGGCAGCTATAAACAAGTAAGTCACCACGATGAAGTGGGACAATTGGTGAAAGAAAAGAAATGGGTCGATGTGCAGCAGGGGTATCATGACTGCGGTGAAAAGACTGCAGGGTCTGAGTTGCTTCGAAGGACCATTGAGCGGTATGAATTGTATAATGTGTTGGTGATTGTCACGAGATGGATGAACGGTTCGAAAATTGGGGCTAGCAGATATAAGCACATAGCCAATGCTGGCAGGGACCTGGTGGCTAGAGGGTTCGACTTGTCCAAGCAAATGCAGGTGCAAGTTTGAGCGGCCCCCAGCCAACCTTAGCCAACTTTTAGCATACAGTGCTGACGTCGTTTTGCAGTTGCAGTGATCCGCTGAGACCCTCTCTGGCACTCTCTGGCACTATCGGTGGGCTATCTGTGGTGCTATCCGTGGTGCTATCTATCACTAGCGATAAGGTAAATAGAACGAAATAGACGTAATAGGATGAACCGATAAGTGATAGCGGGTTGATAAAAGAGAGTCAATTCGCAAATTTTTCATCTACTCTACAAAATGATTAAGACTTTGGTAAGATTACCATTATTTAGACAGGTTTATCGTTCGAGTGTCACCCTGGTGTCATGGTACTCATCGAAAGCGGTTCCATTGACAGCTGAAACTTATAAAGATAAAGTTCAAATTAATGAAAACTTCAAAAAATTGGATGAGTCCGATATTGATGTGTTCAAAGGGATCTTAAAAAACGAAGGGATCATCACCGACGAAGCTGATTTGGTTGGTTACAATGAAGACTGGATGAGAAAATATAGAGGTCAAAGTAAGTTGGTGTTGAAGCCCAAAAACACCGACCAAGTTTCCAAGATTTTGAAATACTGTAATGCTAATAAATTAGCGGTAGTACCACAAGGTGGTAATACAGGTTTAGTGGGAGGATCCAATTCAATTTTTGACGAAATCATTATTCTGGTAGCCAACTTGAACAAGATCAGATCATTTGATAACGTGTCAGGGATTTTAAAATGTGATGCTGGGGTGATTTTGGAATCCGCTGATAATTACTTAGCTGAACAAGGATACATTTTTCCATTAGATTTGGGTGCTAAAGGTTCTTGTCACGTTGGTGGGGTGGTTGCCACCAATGCCGGTGGGTTAAGATTACTCAGATACGGTTCATTACATGGTACAGTGTTAGGTTTAGAAGCAGTCTTGCCTGATGGTACCATTTATAACTCAATGCATTCATTGAGAAAGGATAACACAGGATTTGATTTGAAACAATTATTTATTGGCCTGGAAGGTTCCATTGGTATTATCACCGGTGTGTCGATCTTGTGTCCTGCCAGATCATCATCGGTCAATGTGGCGTTATTAGGAGTATCGAGTTATGAAACCGTGCAAAAAGTGTTTGTTGAATGTAGAAAAGAATTGGGGGAAATCTTGTCAGCATTTGAATTCATGGATTTAAATTCCCAAAAATTAGTCTCCAAATACTTGAACCAAGTTCACCCCATTGAAAGTGATGAGTTTCCATTTTATATCTTGATTGAAACTAGTGGATCCAATAAAGAACACGACGATGAAAAGTTAGAAACCTTCTTGGGTAATCAAATGGAAAACGGATTAGTCCAAGACGGGATCATTGCTCAAGACGAAACTCAATTACGTAATTTATGGAGTTGGAGAGAATCAATTCCTGAAGCATCCACCATGCATGGAGGAGTTTACAAATACGACGTTTCATTACCATTAAAAGACTTATATGGATTAGTGGAAGATGTTTCCAAGAAATTGAACAAGGTTGATTTAGTGGGCATGGAAGACCAATCCAAGCCGGTTGTGGAAGCCATTGGTTATGGTCACATTGGTGATGGTAACTTACATTTGAATGTCTGTATTAGAGAATACTCCAAAGCGATTGAAAACGAGTTGGAACCATTTGTTTACGAGTGGATCCAACAACATCAAGGGTCGATTTCCGCTGAACACGGTTTAGGTTTCCAAAAGAAACCCTATGTTGGCTACACTAAAAACGAAACCGAGATCAAATTAATGAAACAAATTAAACATCATTACGATCCAAATGGAATTATGAATCCTTACAAATATATTCAATAGAGTAATTAGGTATTCTACTAAATAATAAATAAATATATATTAAGTCTATAATTTATCTTTTCTAATCAATGAACCTTCTTCATATAATTCAGTCAATTGGGCTTCGAAAAACTTTTTAGCCAATGGACGTTTGACCTTCATAGTTGGCGTAACAATATCATCTTCGATCTTCAATGGTTCATAGTAGACCTTAACATTATGAAGTTTTTCGAACCCATGAAGTGATGTACCGGTGGACTCATTCATTTGTTTAACCAATATGGTTTTAACCTCACGTTGGTTTAAAAATTCCAAAAGTTCATCCACACCTTCGATTTTCTTTTTGAAGTTTTTCAAAATCCATGGTTTAATTGTATCTGGTTCAATACCAATAATACCAATTAAAAACGTTTTTAAAGAATCCCCATGAACAAAGGCTTGGGTTAATAATGGGAAATACGACAAATAAGTATTTTCAATTTTTTCGGGGGTGATGTATTCACCTTGAGCTAATTTGAAGAAATTCTTAACACGGTCGATAATTGATACTCTTCCAGTGATAGCGTCGATTTGGGCAACATCACCAGTGGAAAACCAGCCATCTTCACTTAATGCTTTGGCAGTCTCCTCAGGGTTTTTATAATATTTCTTGAAAATTTGTGGACCCCTTAATTGTAACTCACCTCTTGGGCCGCCATTATCACTGGCAAAATAATTCATCTCAGGAATTTCACGGACTCTCATTTCACAGGTAACTGTTGGCGCACCACAACTACCTGGATTGGAGTCATATGCTGGAGCTGAACAAACCCCAGCAAACGATTCGGTCAATCCGTAACCTTGACTAATACCAACGTTCAAAATGGCCTTTAAAAACTTGATGGTATCAGGACTAATTGGTGCTGAACCGCAACCAATAGTTTGAACATTGTTGAAACCAATTTTGTTACGAATCAACGAGGATAATTTATCATAAATAATATGTCTTCCTTCCGAACCATCAAATTCACTTTGTTTGGCAGTTCTATAATCAACTAATTTCTTGAATAAAAATTGTAATACTGGTTTTTCAGTATTATTAATCGTTTGCGCTTTTAAAGCACTTTCTAATTTGGTTAAAACCCTTGGAACCAACAATAACCCATGGGGCTTAACTTTAGCAACATCTTCCAAGAACGATAATGGTGAAGGCGACGATGGGAAACCAATGGAATAGCCTCTGAATAAAGCAAAATTGATATTCATTCTTTCGTAGATATGAGCCAATGGTAAAAATGCATAGTAGTTAATAATTTCTTGAGGATTTCTATCTTTGTCATTTTGTTTAATCAAACAAAAGGTCGTTGATGCAACCCCATTTTTATGGGTTAAAACAACCCCCTTAGGATTAGCACCGGTAGTACCTGAAGTGAAACTAATGGTGTACACAGTTTCCGGTTTGGGAGGGAAGTCTGCAATTGGATTCAATTCACCCAATTGTTCAACCAGTTTAAAATCATACAATGAAAGTCCTACGGCATTAGCGTTTGAAACTAACGATTTATCAATCGAAGAAGGATTGCTGATATCTAAAGCATCCATGGAAACTAACGTAGTTAAATTTTGTAAATCCTGAGGATTTTTTGTCTTTAAATCGATCAATTGGGATAATTTATCTTTTGAACAAATAATAATCGGCGATTGCGTCAATGATAAAATATAATTGGAAGTGTTGGGACCTAAGGTATCATATAAAGCGGTGTTTAAAATGGAGTAAGAAGAACAAGCTAAGTCGGCAATACACCATTCTTTCCTGTTGGATGAGAAAATCGACACAATAAATGATTCCCACTTAGGATCATTGCTGTGGTGGATAATTTTATCTCGAATTTCCGCTGAAGGTTGGAATCGATTATTTATCAATACGTAAAAAATCCCCGCCGCTAAGTTTCTTCTTCTGGTATCAATCGTCTCATAACTCTCATAGGTATAACCGCCCTTGGTGCCATCTTCATTGATGACGATGGACCCAAAACACGGTTGGGACTTGAAAAATCTAACCGCATGCTGGAACGTATCATGATAAGTGGCCAACGAGGGGTGGATATTTTCAATTAACTTGTCAAAATGATACTTATTCCTGTAAATGGGCGAATATCCAGGTATTTGCGATTCTGCAATAGCTTTACCGTAACCAGCGGCTAATTCATCATCAAGCATAGCGCTGTGGACGACGTCCTCGATATATTTAGCATCATCGTACACTAACGACATATTGATTGCTGTGTTAGTTGTTTGTTCTGTTGGTGGATACTGCTGAGGTTGCTCAGGTGGAAGTGAATCAGTCTAGTAGCGATCAAGTCAATAAACAATCTATTCGATAATGAATGAAAAACAATTGTTACAATCAAAAGTGAGGAGTGGCGATTTAAATGGCTTTTTTATATTACCGAGGGCCGAGATGATCTGTGGAGAACGGATTTATGGTTATCACTGAGTCGACCTACATTTCCGTCGGGTGTAAAGTGATAGGAATAGAGCAGTAGATTAGTAGTGCTAAGTGCTATCGACGGAGCTGTTGCGCTGGGTGCTGGTAGATGTGTACACTGCTACTAGCATGGATAAGACCTTCCCATGGACTCGGTGGAATCCATGTGAGCTTTTGCAGCCATCTTAGATTGTATATTGGATTAACAGTATAGTAGATTTGGGTGGTAATACGGGGGGAGATTTGCCACTGCATATGGGCCCTTTGGGTCGGTTCTGATACCAGACATGCTACTCGATTTCATATAGTTGCTCATTATGTGTGAAGCAAAGCGCAGCTGGGTGAAAATCACCAATTTTAGACTGGTGTTAAGCTGGTGTTAAGCGGATGTTGAACTCTTGTCAAAGCACTCTGAAGAAGTACAAACAGAGAATTCAAAGAGAAGAAAGGAAACATTCTACAGGTGCCTTAGAAACACCTATTAAACCTTGAAGCACCTAGAAATGACTCAGATATAGTTAGTACCTGATTACGACAATGCCTGTTAAAGTACCCTGAAGAAGCGAAACAGTCCCCAAAGGAAGGAAACATTCTGCAGGTGCCCTAGAAACACCTATTAAACCTTGAAGCACCTAGTAAACCTTGAAGCACCTAGTAAACCTTGAAGCACCTATTAAACCTTGAAACACCTGGAAATGACTCAGATATAGTAAGTACCTGATAACGACAATGCCTGTTAAACTATTGTTAAAGTACCCTGAAAAAGCGAAACAGTCCCCAAAGGAAGGAAACATTCTGCAGGTGCCCTAGAAACACCTATTAAACCTTGAAGCACCTCGAAATGACTCAGATTTAGTAAGTACCTGATTACGATGACTCATTACCCAATTCTTAATGATCCACCACTATGACTCCAACTGCAGTTTACCCCCAGTGCCACCCCTTCTGTGACCTATTATTAGCATAATTCTAACCAAAATGGGTCATAGTACTGGTAATCACTATGGTTGCGAAATCTAACCACCCTTTAATTTTGATTACTTCTTTCTATACCGTTGTGCAAAGTTTATAATAGTGTTATACCACACCTCCAATACTGCTACTACCCAATTCTCACCCCTGCCCTACTATTCTACTACTGTCTGCTGTTGCTCTACTACTACTCTTAATTCTCCATACTCGTAAATGGTCCTTATCAGGATTGTTTATGCTGCGAATTTAAAATTATGACCCTTATCAAACGTGGATAAACGATTAAATTTTAATAAACACTATAAAACCCCCACAAAATCTTTGATTCATGTCACTAAATAAACAGCTAAACAAACACCTATCCAAACGGTTTACTCAACAAGCTGCTAGATTCCAATCCACCATGAATATCGTGCCGTTGGAGAACTACATATCGAGATCATGGCTCAGACAACATTTATACTACTTAGGATTCGATCTGGTTAGATTACAAAGTTATCAAAAATTGAGCAAAACTATTGGTACCAATGCTGGAGGGCTAATCAAGAGCCTTGTTAGTGACATTGCTACCTTTGTTAATAAGGAATTAAATCATAGTGGTAGAGTTGTTTCTACTCCACCTTCTTCAGCTACTGGTGAGTTAAAAGACTTGATGTACCTTTATAACAACGAATTGATTAGTGACGCAAACATTAAGGTGTATAATATCAGTGACTACCGATTATTTTTTATCTTTATTGGCTACATGATTTTAAATAATGATAAATGTTCAAAATTAGACAGTCTTATTGATAAATTAATTGAAATTTATTTAAACCTGTCAAATTATAAAATCAATGCTACCACTTTAAATTTGAATAATGACGTCGATAATGTTAAAGTGAAAGTACTCAATTTAGCTAATGATTATTACCAATCTGCTTCCATTAATTACGATAAATTATACAACAATCATCCAAAAACATTGTCGTTATTTATCACTAAGCACGTTAAAATAGACTTGCCAGAGTTACCAAGAATCAATAATAAACTACTATTAGCCAAGAGTTTGATGCATAAAGAATTATACAGAGGACTAGTCCAAAAACATCACCCATTTTATAAAAAAATGTTAGACTACGATATAATACCATCGCCAGAAATTTACACCATGTTAAGGAATGATTTGTCGTATTTCGATGGTTTGGGTGATTACTACTTATCCAAAGAATCGTCCGATTTATTGTATAAATTCAAAAACTCTCTACCTTATAACAATGAAACGATATTTGGCAAAAAATCATACACTTTATTGAAAACCATCTTGGCTACTAATACGTTGCTTTCAAGAATAGCCTTGACGTACAATTTACACTACGGTTTAAACGATGACATTATCAATGGGGTATTTCGAAACGATTATGTGCCATACTTGGATGATTGGAAAGACCTAGATTTTGAAACTTGTCAGAACTCAAAATTTTATAGGTATGAACAGGAATTCATCGCTGATTATTTCGAACAATATGTTGGCTCATTGGTGCTAGAGCAACCCGAGGTGGCTAAACAGTGGATCCATGAAATTTATGAAAACGTTTTGTTCCTGATTGGTGAACACCACAAAATGCCATCAAAATCATTGGTACAATATGATTACCATTCTTGGGGGGTCGATGTGATCGGCAGAAGATTAAGATAATAAACATTTACTACGATTAGGCTTATTTCGCTACTGTTATATTAATTTATGAATACACGATGATCACAATTTACCATCTTTCATTAATGCTGCAAATCCAGAATTTTTCTTGGGTTTTTTAACATTTTTGATATATTTTTCGTCTTCACTATCGGAATTACTATCACTATCACTCTCGGTATCACTATCACTATCACTGCTTGAGTTGTTTGAGACACTTTCATAGTCACTACTATCACCGCTACCGTCACTGGCAATAGTATGTGCTACCCTCGCTTCGTTACTCACGGGCTTTGCAGTGGAATATTTATCTTTTACTTCCGGTACACCATTTTTAGCTAAATCACTTAAGGAATTCAATAATGGTCGTTTAATTCTACTTATGAATGATTTAACGTCATTGGGTACATCAACGTTGGAAAGAACTGGTGGACTGATACTTTTCAAATTATTTGATGTTTCGGTTTGTTTAGGTTCACCTTGTTCACTTTTTTCAGTTTGTGGGGGCACTTGACTAACTTTTTCTAGCTTGTCAGAAGCTTTTTCAGGAGTTATTGCGGGCCATTTTGACACTGAACTAGTAGTTGGTTTTGGTTGTGATTTAGCCGTTGTCGACTTTGGTTTTGATTTTGCCGGTGATGACTTTGGTAGTGAGGTTGGTGACTTAGATAATGCTTTAGTTGGTGGTTTTGGTACTACCTTAGTTGATTTTGGTGACTTCAGTGGTGTTTTAGCTGGTTTAGGTGATGATTGACGACCATTTGCACTTTTAGCTTTTGAAGGTACCGAACTGGCAACTTGTGATTTTCCAGTAGCAACCGTTTCATCATCGCTGTCAGAATCCGAACTAGAATCATCACTTGAATCCGAATCTGAATCTGAATCTGAATCTGATTCGGACCCTGATTCCGAACTTGAAGATTCGCCAATCTCTTTAACGTTAACTTTTTCAACTTCAATTTTATTGTTAGCTTTACCGTTAATCTTACTGTTAATTTTTTGAACCCCCGTTAACTCATCCCTAGATTTATTCAGGCTTCTACGTCTATCGTTGGTTGAAGGGTAAACTTTATCAGGCACCATAGAAATTTGTAAACTTTTTAAAATTGGGTTACTTCTTCCTATGGATTCTGGCCTGACCTCAACTTTCTTCTTAGGAAATGGTTTACGTTGTTTTAATATTTTAAGCAATTGGGCTTGACTAATTGTTTCTTCTGGTTCTTCATGTTTTTCCTCTTCCTTTTCTTCATGTTTTTCCTCTTCGTTTTCGTCCTCTTTATCATTAGTAACGGGTTCTACTGGTTCTTGTTCTATATGCTTAGTACCTATTGGCTCGACTGGTTCTTGTGCTTTTTCTGGTTCCTTTTCTGTATCCTTAGCAGATATTGGGTTTTCCTCTTGTTGTTCATCTTCCTCCTCATCCTCATCGTCATCCTCGTCGTCATCGTCATCACTTGAACTTTCAATCACCGAGCTTTTCTTACTCCTATTAATAGCCTGTTCAGTCTCCAATTGAGTATGCATGGGAACATTTAACATCCCCGAAGTTACTCGTTTACCTCCGATTTTGGTACTGTCACTATTCAGTGACCTTTTTTGAGGAATTATTCTATCATCAGTGGTTTCAGGTGGTGGTAATGAAATATTCGAATCATTTATTTCGTCTCTATCAATATCAACGTCAACATTATGGTTAGCACCATGGGAGATATCTCCATTGCCAATGTTTCTCTTTTTAGGTAAATTATTATCAATTGTTTCAAAAAAGTTTGCTGTACGTTTTCTGCCACTCTCGGGCATCAACTCATTGACCAACACCGGAGCTGGTGGAACCATCGGAGTGCTTTGAAAACCATGTGGATTATGATGATTTAATGATGGGGCAGCATGATCAATAATGGAACTAACCTGTGGTGTGGCATTGATTGACGTGGTCTTATTGAAGGGTGCATTATCGACCGTTGGTAGATCGCTATTGGATATGATTCTAATCACGTCGCCATTTTCCAACACTTCTCCAACCACAAAATCAGGATCTAAATCACATCTATCTGAACTTTGTACTTTTTCCATCTCCAAGATTTCATCATTTGGATATAATTTGATATACTGTTTATGAACATCGAGACAAACTTTCTCAAGGGTTAATTCAGGATCGGCAAGGTGTAAGAACTTTCTAACTCCATAGTTTTCAAGCTGAGCGGTATTTATATGAGATATTGAACTTGGTACGATGTTGACCTTTAATTTAACCTTCATCTCGACAGTGTTGTTCGCGTTTTTTTTCTGATAGGTTTTTGAAGATGTATCGATGGTGATGATGATTTATATTACAGAGTTGAATTCTTGTACAAGATGTTGTCGATTGGCACTCTGGTGTTGTATGGGAGGAGTTGCATCGAAAATAGCATCAGGATTTAGTTTTTCATTGAACTGCGATTCAAACGTAATGATCTCACCATCGATGGATCCACCATAAAATCTATTTAGGAACGGTTTATCTAGCACGATGGACACAATTCTGCCAAACTCGCCACTTCTATTCAATCGCTTGATCAATTTCCCATCGATGGTTCTGTAGATGTAAATATCTCCATTGTCACTGGGGAAGTAGATGTACTGTAAATCGTTTTCATATCGATGATTCAAAATAATGGGTAAGTTCTGCAAAAATTTATTCCTCGTTAGCGGCCCAAAATTAACCAATTTATTAATTGGTGGCCAAGTGGAGTTGATTAAATCCCACACTCGGATTTTATCGTCGTTGCCGGTACTGAACAAGGTGTGTCCTAAGGGGTCCCAGATCAATCCATTCACCGGTGCCAGATGAGCTTTAATCGACTCCTTGGTCAAATTATCATCAGTGTAGTAGTTGCTCGAGGTATTTAACATATCCAATCGGCACAAACAATTTTCACTCCGTCTGATATCCCAAATTTTAACTTCTCCATCGTATCCTCCACTGGCGATCAAGTTATCGTTTTTAGGGTGCCACTTAATGCTCAATGTTTTCACCTTATGTCCCTTTAGCGTGGTGGCACTGGAGGTGGATTTTAGATCAAGTAGCCTGATAAACGGCTGGTCTGAAGCAACGGCAATGAGATTATTCTTGATGTCAAATGAATACACTCGGTTCAGGAGATCGAATTCATGGATGACGTTGAGTTCGTTAGTGTCCCATACTTTCACCGTGTGATCAAACGACGACGATATAAACATCCCCGTGTCAAACGGCCACCAGCTAATGCACGATATTCCAAACTCATGAGCAGTCTTCCTGGGCACGGTGCCTATAACTTGGTACTTGCCTCCATTGCCAGCTTCACCGTGCTCACCACCACCGTGTTCACCACCACCATGACTTTGTAAATCCCATAGTTTAATTGACAGGTCAGCGCTGCCGCTTAGCAAATACTGGTAGTCTTGCGTCTCCAACGATAAGCTGTTAATCGATGCGTTTGAATGATTGACCACCGTAGATTGACCGAGCGACAAATAGCTCGACTCCACTAGCGTTCTGGCAAACTCCAAGGGGGTGATTTTATTAACTTGTCTGTCCCATATTAGTCCTTGCATACCATCTGACTCACCCTGTCTCTGATCGCATTAATTATAGTCCTCCCCAATACATTCTGAAGTCGCACCAAATTCTCGCTGAGAAAAAAATTTTCCATAGATATACTGTTGTTGAAGTGAAAAGATGTTAGATATTAATTCATTCTTAGTTGAAAAGGGAGGAGATCCTGAAGCTATTAAAGAGTCTCAAAAGAAAAGAGGAGACTCTGTCGAAATCGTCGATGAAATCATCGAGGAGTACAAAAATTGGACCAAGATTAGATTTGATTTAGATGAAACTAATAAGAACGCTAATAAATTACAAAAGGAGATTGGATTAAAGTACAGAGCCAAAGAAGATGCCAGTGGATTATTAGCTGAAAAGGAAAAAGTCTTAGCCACCAAAAAGAAATTGACAGAAGACGAAATTGAGGCCGATAATAAATTACGTTTTAAAGTTAACCAAGTTGGTAATTTCGTTCATAAATCAGTGGTCAACTCCAACGACGAAGCTGATAACGAAATCGTTAGAACGTGGAAACCTGAAGATTTAGCCGAAGTGGGTGAAACTGCCAGTTGCAGTGGTGCGCCAGCTCAATTATCTCATCATGAAGTGTTGTTAAGATTAGATGGTTATGATCCTGAAAGAGGTGTCAAGATTGTCGGTCATCGTGGTTATTTCCTTAGACAATACGGGGTTTTCTTAAACCAAGCCTTGATTAACTACGGGTTATCATTCTTATCCAAAAATGACTATGTACCATTACAAGCTCCAGTTATGATGAATAAAGAAGTCATGGCTAAAACTGCGCAATTATCGCAATTCGATGAAGAGTTATATAAAGTGATCGACGGAGATGACGAAAAATACTTGATTGCCACTTCTGAACAACCTATTAGTGCATTGCATTCAGGAGAATGGTTTGAAAAGCCTTCAGAACAATTACCAGTTAGATATGCGGGATATTCCTCATGTTTCAGAAGAGAAGCAGGATCCCACGGGAAAGACGCATGGGGGATTTTCAGAGTTCATCAATTTGAAAAAATTGAACAATTTGTATTGACTGAACCAGAAAAATCATGGTCAGAATTTGACCGAATGATTGGTTTAAGTGAAGAATTTTACCAAAGTTTAGGATTACCTTATAGAGTCGTTGGTATTGTTTCCGGTGAATTGAACAACGCCGCCGCCAAAAAATACGATTTAGAAGCCTGGTTCCCATTCCAAAAAGAATATAAAGAATTGGTTTCATGTTCAAATTGTACGGATTATCAATCCAGAAACTTGGAAATCAGATGTGGTATCAAGCAACAAAACCAATTGGATAAAAAATACGTCCATTGTTTGAACTCAACCTTATCAGCCACTGAAAGAACTTTATGTTGTATCTTGGAAAATTACCAAACCGAAGATGGGTTAAAAATTCCTGAAGTTTTAAGAAAATGGATTCCTGGTGAACCAGAATTTATTCCCTTTGTTAAGGAATTGCCAAAGAATTCCACTTCAAACAAAAAGAAAAAATAAATGAGCAGTCGAAGAGTAGTTGTAGAAGCAGTAGTATTAGAAACTGCAGTATATATTTAAATAGTTGAAATATCAACAATTTTTAATTTAGTAGTCAGAGTACCACTTAAAACGAGTTGACCTTCATCAGTGACCCCAAATTCAGTGGATCCATTGTAACTAAGGTAATTGTGGTCGATCTCAACCTCTTGAGAACCTTCATAAGTAAATTGAAACTCATTACCGTTTAATCTAAAATTGAAGACATGATCACCCATCCCTTGTGTTAATGCTTTACCATCTTCATTATAGTCGTATGGAATATCTTTAATAGCTGCCAAATAAATATTGTTCTCCTGATTGTGAATGCAGTCAATGGATTCACCATTATCAGCTTGGAGTACAACTTTTAAACCATAAGTTAAAGGTAATAATAAGAGAGCAGCAAATTTCATTTTGTAGATTGGGTTGTAATTATTTTTTAGTAGGAACTAGTGTTTTTGTACTTGTGTTGTCCTTGTTGAAGAACTATTCAGTAATCCATCAGGTTTAAATAGTTTTTGACCATCTCCACGATCTAATTTTAGAAATGTTTTTTACGCATAGAACATTCAACTACGATTGTTTATCTGTGGCATTTGCATTACTGATTAATAGTCAGACTACCACTTAACCCGATTTGACCATCTTCAGTAACGCCAAAATCACTGATCCATGGTCATTAACGTAACTACGGTCAACCTCAACTTCTGATAACCCTCAAAAGTAAACCAATGAGCCGTTTAATGTAAAATTAAATCCGTGGTCCCATTGCATTATCGATTTATTTTCCTCACTATAGTGGTGCTCATATTGATATGAGGTGATAAATAAGTATTGTGATACGGTTATGCAGTAATGCGTTTGACGGTTATCCACCATCTAATTTTAGAATTATTTTTAACGCACGGAACATTTATTTACGATGGTGTTTATCTTGGGAGATTTATGTTACGTTAACTAAGGGGCATTTGCAGTAGTTTTCCATAGAGTTATAGCCTTTAATGGTGACGTCATATACGATTACTGATAGGTTTCGCTGTCTCTGTCATTAAACATAAAAGTAATCATAATATTCATCGTATCTCATTATTAGTGAACAATTGACACGAAGAGCCGTATAGGCTTAAATGGAAATAGTTATAGAAAACCGAGCTGGTAAAGAATTGTAGTAGGTTAAGAGGTAGTAAAAACAACAGTATATATTTAAATAGTTGAAACATCAACTAATGTTCATTTAGTAGAGGACCATTTAAACTGTTTGACCATCATCAGTGAGTCCAAAATCAGTGGGTCATTGTAACTAAGATGGTCGATCTGACGCTCCTGAGAATCATCATAACATTTACCTTACAATTTAATTTAAACCGAGGGCATGGCCACCGTGTTCAATGCTTTATATTCTTCATCCTATTGGTATTCATATTGAACATCGGCTCCTAAATAAAGGTTATGTACCGGTTGATTGCAGTAAACGGATTCACCGATATCAAACTACAAGTCAAAGGTAATAATAAGAGAGCCGCAAACTTCGTTTGCAGCTTGGGTTGTTGTAGTTGTTTTTTGCAGGAACTCATTTTTTGTGCTTGTGTGGTACTTAAGAACTATTCGTAATCCATCAGTTTAGATAGCATTTGACCATCACCACGATCTAAGTTTGGAAATACCTTATATGCATAGAACATTCAATTACGATTGTGATAATCTATGGCATTTTTCCGTAGTGGCTTATATTCCCTTAATCGAATTGAGAGTTTGCACTTGTTTCACAAGAGTGTTATAGTCTGCTGTAGTGATAATAAACGATAACTGATAAAAAATAGGTATCACATTTATATCATTAGATACCAAGAATAAAGTCGAATCACAACATTCATCGTAACTTGTTATTTGGTTGACATTGGAGATGTGCATATAATTATTGTTCTTGCACTTATTAATAGTAACTTTAAGGTAAAAGTTCAACTTAGCACCTTTATTAGATTGACTAAAGATCATTCTTTCAATATCTATTTAATAAATTAAAAACAGCTACTATCTACGTGTGTACACCTCGGAAGCAAGCATTTTTCACTGTAAAATTGAACTAATGTGTATTTGTTTGGTGTTATCACGGACCTTATATTAAGATGAGATGGTGATTCAAATTACTGGAATCATACTTTATGCTATTTAGGTGATTTAGACAATTCATCTATTGGACAAGCGGTAGTAATTCATCTTAAGGTATAAAGTTAATAGATTTAGAGGAGAATATTTACAATCAATGTTCAAGGTACAAATATTAAACCTACAAAATATGATTTGGAAATCGATGTCGAACAATTACAAATTTAAAACAATTACTTATCGGTTGATGTGTCCCAGATAATATCAGCAAAAAAAATATGTGAATAATACTTTCGTCTGGAAACATCAATGTGTTGCACATAATCCTTGTAACCGTACGCGGTTAATTTAGCACACTTTGTAAACAATTGTGCAATAGCAAGCATATCTAGTGATATCTAAGAATATAAACTTCTCGTTGTATAAATTGCATCAATTAAAACTTGGCAAATTACCCCTTTTGCACGTTCTACAGAGGTTCCAGAAGAACCCTTTAAAGCGGTCCGCTTGTGGTGGAAATATCCATTTCCAGTAACATCCTATTGCCATCGAATGCTTCTAACCTGCACCATATGTTTGTACGATAGCACAACCTCGACGTTAATGCAGCAAAACCTCGACGTTAATGCAGCAAAAGATCCTATATACGGAGGAATTGCACACCTCATCGCACCTGCCCCATTGGGCCTACAACCGAGTGTCATCTGTCCCGCTCTTACTGCATTGGGAATTAACTCCAACAGACAAATTTCATTCATATGTCGTGTCCAGTGGCTGATAATCCAATTGTTATCGTGGAAATAGGTATAAAGTGGTAATATACACTAAAGGGTGCTGGGTTGCGGCTTGGGAAATACTATTTAAATCGACAAAAAACCCATGTTCTGGTTCAATCAGAGAATATTAATTCAGTTGATCATTCAATTAAGTCAATTTACTGCATTAATTCAACTCAATTCACTCAATCGACTCCGTTAACTCCATTATATTAAAATGTCATTACAATTAACTGGTGAAGCTTCCATCAAGGGTAAAAATGCCATCATCACGGGTGGTACCAAAAATATGGGAGGTGGCACTGCTGCCGAATTGGCTAAATTTGGTGCTAATTTATTCTTGCACTTCCATTCTGAAAAGGAAAGGGCCAATGCTGAAAAAGTCAAGGCTGAATTATCCAAATTAGTCAAAGTTGAAATCTACCAAAGTGACTTAGACGAAGCCGAAGATGTTGGTAAATTATTCAAAGCTGCTGAAAGCTTTTTCGACGGTGGCATTGATATTGCTCTTAACTTTGTCGGTAAAGTTTTGAAAAAACCATTGGTTGAATTCACTCCTGAAGATTTTGAGTCCATGAACACCGCTAATAACAAGACGGCATTTTTCTTCCTTCAAGAAGCTGGTAAAAGCATCAATGACAACGGTAAAATTGTTACTTTAGTCACATCTTTATTAGCTGCTTACACCCCATTATATGGATTATACCAAGGTACCAAAGCTCCCGTGGAATTTTACTCCAAAGCGTTATCTAAAGAATTGGTTCCCAAGGGTGTTAGTGTTACTTGTGTTGCTCCAGGTCCAGTTGATACTAGTTTCTTTTATTCTGGTGGTGAACAGCCACAAGATGTGGAATTCTATAAAACCGTTACTATCCGTCAAAGATTAACCGAAGTTAAAGATGTGGTTCCAATTGTAAGATTCTTAGTCACCGAAGGTTACTGGATTACTGGTCAAACTATTTTCTGCAGTGGTGGTTTCACTGCTCACTAGGGGCCCTAGTATATTTTTCATGTAACCGTTTCGTAGCTATTGATAGCTATTGATGATTTTGCTTTTGAATATACATGTTTTGTTGTCTCCATCTCTGTCATATGAAAACCTGCTGTACTGTAAAGTTAATTTTACCATTTACCCTATCACTGAAGGTTTTATCACTAAATCTATTACTGGACAATCTATTAATTTATCATTTATCGAATTATCAATTTGACGTGTGTTGACCAGATCCTTGATTTCTGTAATAAAAAAAAATTGATAGATCACAAACATAAAAACTTTTGTTATGTCACAAACAGAACAAATGAATAATAATCCAAGTATTTTCGAACTTCCAGGTAATGATTTAGGTATTGAGGTTCCTACCATTGAAAGACCAATTAATTCTGAAGATTTAGCTGCTATTAGAAATTATATGGTACAAGTCCCCCATAACCCACTTAAAAATAATTTAGACGCCTGCTACGAATTGGCATTTTCTGAATTTAATCGTGTTACAACAACTGAAGCAAGATTTGATGAAATACTTGAAGCTATTCGTACTATGAATGAAAAGATGAATGAAAAGATTGACACAAATCATGAAGAAGTCAGCGCCAGATTCAATAGAATGGACGCCAGATTCGATAGAATGGACGCCAGATTCGATAGAATGGAAGCAACACTTAAAAATGTAGAAACCGCTTTTAATAGAGCTACTCCAAAGCTGCACTTAGACTGGCCAATTGATTGCACAATTCCTTGGGAGGAATTACCAATTCATAATGATGGATTATACCGTCTTGATCGTGCTGCATTAGATCGAATTTTACAAGCTTTGAATTTACCAATGGGAGGTAATCTTGAAACCAAAAGACAAAGAATTTATGAACATGTTAAAAAGTAGTTACTGAGATTCCATATTTGATTATTTATCATAAAAATGCATAACAATGAGTTATAATGGGTTGTAATAGGTTAACAATAGGCTAAAAGTAAGTTCAAATAGGGTCCTTCAAGGGTAATAAGTAGGAATATATAATATTGTCTACAGGGTTAAGCTTGGGGTACATTTTAATAATTGAAAAGGAAAAGATGATTTTGATACTCTTAAAGTCAGGGATTAGATTTAAAGGAGAACTCTTTTGTACCACCTTTTCCTCTACTTTTTTGATCCTACCAGAATTTCGTTTGACTCTTTAGAAACTGCAGGTATTAAAATTCATGCTCAACTGTACCACACTACACTACCTATACAGGGTGTCAAATAGTCCACATCATAATTTAGATGCAAACCGTGTATATTCAAAATCAATACCATATTGTTATTTTGATGTCAACAGAAATATGGAGTTAACAATCCACCTTTTATCGTTTTTATTCCAGCCTTCAGAGTGGTTGATACAACAAGTCGACTTGTTTATCAGTATGTGGCTATACAATATTAGAATTTCCCAAGATATTAGCATCATAAAACAGAGATTAATCATTAATATATATTCATACGCTCTTTACTTTTTTATATTCTAGCTATTTTTAACTTATTTTAACCTTTTATAACTCGCTTTATGCATTTTTATGATAAATAATCAAATGTGGAATCTCAGTAACTACTTTTTAACATGTTCATAAATTCTTTGTCTTTTGGTTTCAAGATTACCTCCCATTGGTAAATTCAAAGCTTGTAAAATTCGATCTAATGCAGCACGATCAAGACGGTATAATCCATCATTATGAATTGGTAATTCCTCCCAAGGAATTGTGCAATCAATTGGCCAGTTTAAGTACAGCATTGGAGTAGCTCTATTAAAAGCGGTTTCTACATTTTTAAGTGTTGCTTCCATTCTATCGAATCTGGCGTTGACTTCTTCATGATTTGTGTCAATCTTTTCATTCATAATACGAATAGCTTCAAGTATAGCATCAAATCTTGCTTCAGTTGTAAGACGATTAAATCTAGAAACAGTCAAGTCACCAGTATGACCAGTTAATGCAAAAACTCTCGGTTCACTTGTAGGAACGAATGAATCGTTACTCATGTTTAATTATTTAATCAGTTGATCTATCCACAATTTGAGATCATGCTGCATTATGCTGCATTATCAATCAACACAATTGACAAATGCACTACAAATGATATTAATGTGAATCATTTAGTGATTTGTTCAGTGATAAGTTGTTAGCTGATCCAATATCAAGATAGGTAACAAGAAACGATACAAATCATATGTTACCAACTTCCAATAAAGTCTTCAAACGGAGTTTTTCCGCTAATAACTTCAATGGTTGTAGAATGAACTTTCCAGTCAGGTACATTGTTCCAAATCAATATCATCGGTGGGTCACATCGCTCAAAGATTGTTAGTTAGTAACTGATAGTTTTGAAGACATTAGAAGCACAAAATCCTGGTGATTGATACCATAAACCTCCTACCCACAGATAACTTTAATGCGCGCTAACATTACAACTCAGTTTGCATTGCAATGAAAGCTAAACCTCCAATAGAGAAACGGAGATATAGCCGCAATGGATGTTTGCAATGTAAAGAACGAAAATTGAAATGTGATGAGACAAAGCCTGGTTGCTTATATTGTTCTAAATCGAAAAGGATATGTGATTATAGTCGAAAAGCCAAGTTTAGCGATAACAGAACGTTTACTATCGATAAGAACGATCTGGGAAACCGAAAAAGAAAAGGAGGACTAGGTGCAAAGATTAATGGAGGTAGTCAGATAATGAAGCAAGTAGGAGTCAGGGATGAACTCCATGAACTACATGAACTACATGAACCGACGGCTTTTAATAGTGATCAAATCGTAGTAGACCAGGTTACTATGCAGAGCCATGAAACTAGGGCAAACGAAGAGGGTGTGCATCAACATAAGGACCCTGTAGAGGTTTCATCCAGGGAACCACTCAGTATACAACCCGAGAGAAGACATGTAAACGATAGCCATCTGCCTGTCCTTCATGATTTTGTGCCTCCCCTGGAAGTTTCTTATGGTAAAGAAACGTTCAATAGGTTTTTTGATGGCAGCAATAATTACGAACATCTTTTTATAGATGACGTGACTTTATTAATCGATGGTTTAAATGATATTACTACGATCGGAGCTTTTGATGATGTTCCAAAGGAAGATGATTTGTTTGCTGTCAATAACACACCTCCTCACCAACTCAATGAGGATTATGAGGACAAAATTGTCAAGCTAATTGCGTCCTATGATGTTTGTCCTGACCACAAGAATTATCTAATGTTATTCAATGAAAAGTATTCTACATGGATATTTCCTTTCGCCTCCGGGAAGAAAAATGTATGCTACAATACGCTTATGGTTCAAGCTGTTGAGTTCCCATTCTTATTGAATGCCATTCTTTCGGTGGTTGCTAGATATGAAAATTTTTGCCATGCTAACTTTACTGATGAATATTACCAGAGATACTATTTTGTAAAGTGTTGTAGAGGATTTGCCAATATATTTGAAAATAAGTCTCAAATTGTTCAATACATTGAACCGTTAATATTGACAACTTTGCTTTTGGTAACAGATTCGGTAGCATTTTCCGGTGGTGACTGGAGGGCTCATTTGAGGGCCGCTCATAATTTATTCGTGAAATATGTGGATATTTACAAACGAAAAACAAACTCCATCCTTCTATCAACATTTTGGTTTGCAACGTTCGAAATATTGGCTGTGGTATCCAATCCTTTTGGTGGTTCTTTGACCGTACAAGAAGATTTCGATATAATGATGGAGGCTGGTATAGCTTCGGAAGACAACCGCTCAAGCATTGAACATGGCTTGGTACTACCTAGTGGTTATAACTTGTTCCTAGGATATTCTGCCGAGGCCATATCGATGTTCACCACGTTTGCAAAAATAATACTTCCAATAAAACAAAGAAGGGCCAGTGTCGTGTCTACTGATGATCTAAGATTACTTTTCAGCAAGATTCATGAGGCAGGTAATTATTATTTAGCTTCAAGGGATTGTCTTATTACTAGGAACAATCCCTACCATCCCAACAACCAAACAGGGATGTTGTTGCCAATTGCGACATATGGATATACTAATGTTCATGTATTTTCTTGGTTCGATATCTCCCATAAAGTACATGTTGATGCCCTACATCTTAAAATATTAGTGGACAATCATTTTTTAAACTTGCCAGAAACTTCACCTATGGTAGAAGCACTTACAAAAGACATAATTTCTTGTTGTCATTTCTTTCTGGATATAGACTTTAATAAGGCAGATTTCAACATTATTGAAGAATTGGAAAAATGTAAGGGAATTCCCCTTTGGCTGGATCGAAGACTTTTGACAGTACATTGGCCATTGTTGACCTGTGGATTATATTGTTCCGATAAGGAAATTAGGCTCAAAATCAAGTTTTATTTCCGTTGCTTAATTGGAATGGGGGCTAGAACGTTGGAACGATCATTTGAAAAACTTGAAAGTAAATGGAATGGAGGATCGGGAGAATTTGATTACGTTCCTTTTGTTTAACGATTTATAGATTAATAGAATATGTTGCATAATTATTTAAGTTGCTGTAGAGATGTTATAAACATTTGGAGTGCATGATATATAACCGTTTTGTGTGCTTTTTCAAGTATATTTGTGTATTTCATATTACTATAACCTTTCAAATATAACTAATCTATAAATCTTTGTACGGAATACTGAAAAGTGGCGGTGGAAAGACTTCATTTTCAATAACTGCTTCGAACTCATTCCAACTTTTAGTCAAATACTCTGAAATATCTTTACAAAAATCAACAACCTCCAACTGCTGGAATGTTTCACCCCTCTCCAGTTTTTCCATTAATTCTTTTCTTTTTTTGGCCAATCTACCTTCAATTCTTTTGAATCGATATTCCATCCATTGTGGGTAATACTCATTGTGAATAGATCTGGGAGCTACGGACGGTCTGAAAGTAGTGACAACAGTGGTGTCTGGAACATCGTAAGATTCTGGAATATATCCAACAACAGAGGAGATTCTTTCATCGTTTGTGGTTGGTTTTGTAGCGATATGCTTTATGACTCTTCCTTGAAGAATGTTGGCATATCCAATTTTTGGCCCGTCAATATAAATAGTTTCTTCATCTCCATTTTTGAGTCCTGTTTTACCACCTTGCATCTTATCATTAGTAGATAACATAAGCACAACAGTAAAAGAATTGGAATCATAATGCCAATTGAAAACTGCTTTATCTTCTTTACTTCCATTTGCTTGACATTTCTCTACCTCATATCCAACCGGCTTCCTACTGTCAATCAAAGATGCATTTATATGAGCAATTTCATAGTCAAACATAATCTTCAATCTCACACCGGCAAATTTGTTGATGATCTCCTGAGTTCTAGGATGCTTCCAAGCGGCAATAGTGAAGGGTGAATTATTGGTGTATCCACAAACCTGGAAATCAATTGACGTAGCACCCGTAGACATCTTGGGTAACCTTCCATATTTTTCAACATTTTCTCTCTGAAAAGCTTCCCATTTCATGATATTACAAGCCCCTTCAGTGAATAATGGGAAAGGATCTGTTATTGCTACATCTGAAATTGGTGGAACATGAGTTTTAGGAATATTCAAATCTTTGAATGTCAATTTTCTAGTATTTTCAAAATCAGATTCCTTATACAAAAGATGAATATCTGGATCAAATTCGATATTTGGATTAAATCCTGGTTCAACCTCTAAATTTTTCAATAAAGTGGTAATCTCATTTTCGATTGTTTCTTGGGGAATTTTACAGGATGGTGATCCGTTTAATATCTCTTCGGTCAACATATCTGTTAGTGATTTCCTTGAACTCCTGTAATTTTGTGTGCTAAGTTATGCAACTTATATTGTTTCTTCGAAATCAGGTTGAGGTTTTTTTTTGCAGCCGTTATCAGTTCCATCCGCTTGGATTTCACCTGCCTAAATAGGAAAGATAAATTCCAATCTTCAAAGTTGACGCCTTCTTACTATCTATCTATTCAATCATGCAAGTCTATAAGGAGTAAGTTAAACTTTCAGCTCTTAATACTAATAACCAATCGTTGGCATTATCGGTTGTGGTAATTAGGGTTAATTTTATTAAGGCTCGCTCTCTCAAGCTTGACTTGTAAATATTTTGTAAGTTCGTAGAGAAGTCCGAAAAATTTCTAAAACAATAAATTATCTCTATATAGAACTAAAACAATAATTCACTTGGCTTAGAATAACCAATGAAGAATTTTGCCATGAATACTATCTGGGGGTGGTATTTCTTCTTCAACCTCTATTTCATCTAGACCTGTAGTTAAGTCGATTTCTTCAATTCTAATTAACCATGGGGTTCTCCTCCAGATTTTATTACCCAAGTATAATACTAAAAATATAGGGATTGTTATATAAGCAGCAATAAAGTTTGACCCATTAAAGTCAAAGAACACATCATAACCATTTGTGATTGTCACTAAAGAAAAATAAAATATGGCAAAATAAGTACCATATGGTTGCAAAGGGGATTTATATGGAACTTCATCTTCAAGACCATTATATGCAATTGCTTTTCTCCATCTTAAATAAGCAAATCCCACACAAATCCAACAAATGAATCCACCAATCGTTACAAGATTGGAGAGCCAAGTGAAAGCTTGTGCTGCATTGCTATCAACATTTAAGAAAGCCAATAACCCAAAAGCACCAACGCTTAATACTGAATAGTAAGGAACCCCAAATCTATTGGTCTTCAAAAATAATTTTGGAGCTGAACCTTCCTTTGCTAAGTTGACCAAAGCACGAGAACCAGCAAAAAGGAACGAATTACCTGAAGATAAAGCTGAAGAAAATATCACTGCATTGACAATATGATTTAAAACTGGAATACCAGCATTTTGAATTCCCACTACAAATGGAGAAGCTCTTGCTCCACTAGCACCATCACTGATAGCTCCAATTAAGCTTGGATCATTGTAAGGAACGGTAACGGTAATTACAAACACTCCAAAAATGTAAAAAATAATTAATCTGTAAATAAATCTTCTACTTGCTTTTGAAATATTATGTCTTGGTCTTTCACATTCACCACCAGCTGTTATAATAAGTTCGGGGCCTAAGACAAAAGCAAAGGCAGATCTAATAATGGCAGTCCAAACATCAAGAAATCTCGCCGTATTTACCTGATCTGATACTTGATGTAAGGCGAAAGCTCCTGGATCTTGCCAATATCTAAAACCTCTTCTATCTCCATCGGGTCCACCACCAAAGAAAATGACGAAACCACAAATAATTAACCCAAGAATACAAGTAAGTTTTAGAATACCAAAGAAAAATTCAGATTCACCATAAAAGTTCACGGCAACCAAGTTAAATGTTAACATTATAACAAATAAAATTGCAATCCAAGCAGCAGTAGGAACTACATCGGGACTTACCCAATATTGAAGCACAAAAACAGCAACGATATTCTCGGTTGGCACCAAAATTCCATACAGGTAAATATATAAAATAGAAGTGGCGAAACCAAGTGAAGGCTCACAATACCTAGTAACAAAGGATGCTGGCCCTAATCCAGCACTAGGAATCCAACAAGCCATTTCAGCTAAGAAGTTCATAACAAAATAGACCCCAATTGAGGTAACACAGAAAGCCGTTAAAAGAGCAGCAGGCCCACAACTAGTTAAAGCAACTCCAGAACCAACGAATAAAGCAGTACCAATAGATCCACATAATGCAATGAATTGTAGATGTCTACCACTCAATCCTCTACGCATTCCATCTTCGGTCTCGTAAATTTTACCTTGTTCAAAATCTGATTTTAAAGAGTTTACCTCAACACTCAGATCATTTTTACTATCCTTTTTCTTCGAATTATCAAACAACAGCATCGTGGTTTGTGGCTATGATGATCTTTGGAAAACTTCATGATAACCCCCGTTATTTATCCATCTGTTGCTGAAGCTCAGAAGAGAAAAAAAACATCTTTCACTTATCTCTCGCTATAATCAATGCTCAATTAGGCAACTTAATTCAGATAACCAAGCAGAAATTCATTATCAAAAATAATTTTAGATTCCATTGCTTAACGGCAAAATAACACTGAAATGAACTTCCTGAACCATCGATGACCTGATAGTCACTAGTTATAAGTATAAGAAAGATGATTATTCCTTTATCATTTAGTTATCATCTATCTGAATCTTGTTATCGCCAAGTTTCTTCTGTTATCAAGATGCAATTCAATTATGTAATTATTTTATTATTTATTGTCAATCCTTTATTTGCAATTATTGACTTATCTGACAGTGCCGAGTTAGAAAGTATTTGGGGCAATGATTGGACTTTCACTGGGATATCCACATTTGCTCATTTACCATTTACAAAATGTTTAGTTGATCCGAATGAAACTTATGATATTGCTGTTTTAGGTATTCCTTTTGATACTACTGTCATGTATAGACCAGGAGCAAGGTTTGGTCCCAGATCAATAAGATCAGCCTCTCTGAGACAAAGTCCAGGGCGAGGTTTCAATCCAAGGTCAGGAATAAGTCCATATAAGAATTGGGCTAAAGTTATTGATTGTGGTGATATTCCTGTAACTCCAATTGACAATGAGCTTGCTCTCCATCAAATGGTTTCTGGTTATGAAAATGTGCTTAGCCATAAGACTAATAATATTAATAATAAAAATAATGTTCCGCGTATAGTTTCATTGGGTGGGGACCATTCAGTGTTACTTTCTTCCTTAAGAAACTTGCATGAAGTTTATGGACCATTGACAGTGCTTCAGTTTGATGCCCATTTGGATACCTGGAATCCTAGCTCGTACCCTTCATTCAATGGGACAGGTGCACCATCATTTAACCACGGATCTATGCTTTGGATGGCTCATAAAGAGGGAATCATTGCCAACAAGCATAACGTGCATGCTGGAGTAAGAACCCGCCTTGGTGGAGACAACTGGGCAGATTATGAAAATGACGATGAACAAGGCTTTTATAGAATAGAGTCAGATGAAATTGTCGATATTGGGGTCTCTGGAATAGTTGATAAAATTAAAAGCCAGATCCCCGAGGGGTCTCCTGTCTATATCAGTGTTGATATTGATGTATTAGATCCTTCTAATGCTCCGGGAACAGGAGCTCTAGAGTCGGGCGGATGGTTTACTCGTGAATTAATTCAAATGATTAAACGGTTAGATCATCTCAACGTTGTAGGGGCAGAGGTAGTTGAAGTCAATCCCTTAAGCGACATTGCCAATTCAGAGATAACTGCTCTAGCTGCTTCGGATATTGCATACCAAATAATTACGAACATGGTCAAGAAGGGGCCCTTGAATTTGAAAAAGAAAAGCTTTGGGCACTCAAACAAAGAACAAGTCGCTTTCAGTTAGCTACATCAGAATATAAATTACCTTGTTAACTATAAAATCTAGTGTGAATTTTTCGAATGATATTATATATTCATAGTCTATCTACTACTCTCTTCTCAGAGAAGACTCCTCAAAAATCTTTGCCCAGTTACTATTCAAAATGAGCCCAACCTCTGAAATTGCCAAAACAAAAACGCCTGCAATATATCCATACCAAAATCCAATTAACTTCATCGACTTCACAACACCCAAATAGTACCCAACAGGAAAAGAAACAAAATAATAAGCCATGATGGTTAATATAGAACCTAATTTTTGTCTTCCCTGTCCTCGAAGTAAACCGACTGCTACAACATTAAGTACATCACTGAGTTGATTAATGGCTGATAATTTCAATGTAACGTCAGCTATCTGAAGCACCTCTTCAGAATCAGTGAATATATGACCGAAAAATCTTCTATTGCAGATTATAAAGGACGAATTGAATACTGACATTAAACCACCCAATAATAATGCTATACGAACCAACATTTGGCAGCCTGATATGTCCTTATTTCCAACAAAATATCCCATCTTAGTGCCCAAAGCTACCCCTAAGGATAGAGACAACTGGAAAGATAAAAACCCGATATTAGAAGTAATAGATTGGGCAGCTAATTCATTTCTTCCCAAGGAAGCTGAAAGGATATTAATTAACTGACAGGCCAAATATTCAGCTTCTGTCATAATTATTCCAGGAATAGCTAAATATAACAATGGTTTCCAATGATTTAAACATTCAGCATATTGTAACCCTGGCCAACATTGTTTTCCATTTATAAACATAACGTATAACAAAACAAGTATTGGTTGCATCCAATATACAATTACGATACAAATTGGAGCACCAATAAACCCAAGAGACGTTTTTGGATTTATCACCAACAACCAGCTCAAAAATATGTTGACGAAGGTCACGATCACTAAAATGTATCCACCGGCATTGTAAATTTGTTGTCCCTGTAAATATCTTTTGCTCGTCTCAAACAAAAGTAAACCTGGTGCTCCAAAGGTAACAATTTTGAGATACATATTGCTGAGGTTCAACACCTCTATATCATTAACAAATACACCCAAAATGTGACTTGAATTCCACCATATTACACTTAAAGGGAACATAGTGATTAAAGCCCCAATTAATGAACATCTTTGGAAGAAAAGACCGACGTCATGCAAATCGCCTGCTCCAAAAGCTTGAGAACACATGGAATCAAGACACGAGGAAAGTCCTTGATAAATTCCGAGACCTGAGATAGTAAAAAAAGAAGTAGCAAGAGTAACTGATGCCAATTCTTTATCACCTAGCTTGCCCGCTGCATACATACTTGTCACTGGTAGTAAATACTGAAGGAAAAAAGTCACCATTAGTGGGATGGTTGACTTAACATTTTGTATAATTTCTTTACTAAACACTAGTTCTTGTTCCAAACCTTTTTGGCTCTCAATTACCGCTATATCTCTTTCAATGTCTCTAAGTAATGGCAGATGCTCACTACTCATATTCAATTTGACTATTATTCACATTTCTTTCCTTTCCCATGTTTTTAAATAATACCTTTCTTCCAAATTTTTATCGCACTGCACTCATTAATGGTTGCAGAAATCCCAAATCGGGAAACGCATTTCTTATCTGATCCTTCCAAATTAGGAAGGATAATTCAAATCTGATAATGTGAAAATTTGTGTGAGCTTATATATATGTTATGATAGTGCCCATATTTCACTCTGGTAGGTAATTATATTGAATAATATGACAAAATCAAAGGTTTTAATTGTTGGGTTTGGTGGTGTTGGAATTATCGCTGGATACACATTGGAATTAGATGGTAAAGCAGAGGTTACGGCGTTAGTGAGATCTGATTATGATGAAGTTGAAAAATCTGGTTATACTATAGAGTCGGTGGACTATGGCACGGTAAAGGGATACAGGCCCTCAAATATGGTAAGAAACTTGAAAGAAATTGAAACAAGTGGGTTTGATTTCGTTTTAGTTACCACAAAAAATTATCCGGATGTTTTTAAAGTTGAAGATATGATTTCACCATTTGTTATTCCTAAAAAAACTGTGATTGTATTATCGCAAAATGGTATTGGAATAGAAGAACCTTTCATTAAGAAGTTTCCTGAAAATATTACCTTAAGTTGTGTCTCCATGATTAGTTCAAACAAATATGTCACAAATGTTCAACATGTTAGTATAGATAGTCTGAAAGTAGGATTTTTTAATAATCCCAAAATTTCTCCAAAAGATCAAAGGGAGGCAGCTGAAACATTCATTGGTTTATATTTGAACGATAAAAATGAATGCGTTTACGATGAAAGTGTGAAGTTCTCCAGATGGAGGAAACTTATTTATAATGGTACCTTCAATAGTGTCTGTACTCTCACTGGGGTTGATAGCGGTCGTTTACAAATTTTCGGTGGAGAAGATTCTATCATAAGAGAATGTATGAAAGAAATGGTTGAAGTAGCCAAATCTGACGGGGTTGAATTTCCTGTTGACATCATTGAAACTATGATTCGTATTGATGATGGGATCTGGTGTACCCCATCAATGTTGGTAGATATGAGAAAAGGAAACTATATTGAAGCTGAAGTTATTGCGGGAAACCCAGTTAGAATTGCCCAAAAGAATGGAATTAATGTTCCATATTTAACTTTGATTTACAACTTATTGAACGTTATTCAAAAACGTACTAAAGAAAGTAAGGGGGTCTTCAAAATTCCTCAGGAACGTCCTGAAAGAGGATCATTATATATTTAATTTGGTAAAATTGGGCCAGTTTCTGTGGCTTCACAAATATTTTGAATATAGAAACCTTTTGCCTTCTCATTCTTCAAATATTATATACAACAGATTTTATTTTGTACTTCAAAATTGAATATTGTATAAATTACTATTTAATCTCTATTCACTCCTCAAATATCTTAATAATATCGATCAACTGTTCCTCTGTATTTCTCAACCCAACAAGGCATAAATTAACCGGAGCATTCTCGAAACTCTGAGGTGAATCATACTCTTTAGAGACAAAGTCATCTATTTCGTTCAATGGCTTATAATCAACTAAAGGGGTATCTTTCTCAAGGTTGACCTTGGTGACTGGGAATACCAAAGATGGATAATCTAACAAGTTCCATTGGGCAGTGTAGCCCCAGTATTTAGCGGTCCTATGCTTGCATGCTACTCCTGGAAATACAGGGGCAATCAAGGCATCCATTGACTGCTCTCCACTTTGATTATTAAACTCTAACCAGTGTTTTAAGTATTCCTTTCTATACTTTTGTTTTTCTCTATTCCATTTCCAAATTTCTTCCACTGACAATCTCTGTACATTGTCGTTACCTAAAACCCAGGCTGTTTGAGGACACATTGGTTCTCCTGTCTCCTTCAAAGTTCTTCTTGTATCATTTCCTCCATCTTCAAAATATAAAGCGGAAATAATTTCCCAGGCCCTATCATGATCGTAAGGTTCATATTCAAATACTTCAACATTTTCCAAATCATTCAATTTTTTATACATAATTTCAAGGGCCCTAGTGACTGGAGGATGAGGCGTTACAATTCTATCCGTCTTTAAAACCCCAATCCTGTAAGTCTTTTTTCTTAAATCAGTTTTCCATTCAATTGAGGTTAAGCTAGGGTCAATTAGCCAAGGTTTAGCAGTAACGACAGTTTTCATGAGCAATTCTAACATACCTAAAGACCTGGTTAAAGGCCCAGTGACTGATAAAATGGACTCTGATCCCATTTGACAGGAGAAATAATCGTTGGTAGGGATTCTTCCTACTGTTGTTCTCATACCATAAATCCCATTAAAAGCAGAAGGGCATCTGATTGAACCCCCAATATCTGAACCCAATCCAATGGGTGATGCATGAATACCATTAATGGCACCTTCTCCTCCGGAGGAGCCTCCACAGGTAAGACCACTGTTAAAGGGGTTAACAGTTCTTCCATGAGTGAAAGATTCACATTCAAGCATCATCAAAGATTGGGGATTAGTAGATCTAACAAAGGGAACAGCACCAGCCTTGATCAATATGTTAACTATATCCGCATTATAATCAACGACTCTATCAAGGTAGCAAAGAGAGCCATGAGTTACCGAATGTCCAGATAATGGAATCATTTCCTTAAGGGAAATTGGTAAGCCATACAAAGCTGATTCGTTAGCCAATTTGTCCCTATTTGTATCCAAATACTTCGCCTTTTCTAAAGCTTCTTCCGGAAGGAATTCATAGACACAATTGGTCAACTTAGATGCGATCAAAGCTGCATGGAAGTAACTTTTCAATACCTGAACACAGGTATATTTTCCCGCCTTGATATCGGCTATTAAATTAACAGGGTCAGCTTCAGTAATTTCGGCATCTGCCTTGGGTAAAGCTTCTTTATACTTAGCAATGGGAAATTTAGCTGGTGACCCAAAATCAGTAACAGATTTTCCAATTGCACTTGGAAGGTTGTTAAAGGTTTCTAACTCTACTTCCGCAAAAGGAAATAACTCTAAGGTCTTGTTTTTTGAATTTTTATAAATTAATTGTGCTTGTGCAGCCAATTCAGTCCAGTCGTTTGTCAACATTACAAATAATCAAAGTAATCCAAAAATAAATGCTTTTCCAGAGATACAGTTTTTAAATGCTCACGTTATCTTTATGATTTTTTGAGATAACAATTCAGATTACTAGAATAGGAAGGCTAATTCAAAAGATTAAGAGGAATTGTTTAACCTTATTAGGCAGGGGTAGCCGCATAAAATATTTTTGGTGATATTTGCAAACGTTGCATTCTAAATGTCTATGGCTGCAAAAACCATCAGCGGGATTTGGTTGTCGTAGTCCAACAGAATTGAGTTGCCTAATTGAGCTGGATTACTTTCAAAGCTATATAAAAATCCAAGTCAGTCTTTTCCTCAAGTTTACTTACCTTTTACCATAATCATTTATTTACATGAGTGATACTTCTATCCTCCAAGTTGAATCGAACACCTCTACAATCGGAGCGTCAACTTCGAGAGGTTATGTATTAGGAGAAAGAGGATCACACAATATTGCTAAAGGATTTGCTCATCCTTATCAGATTCCCATATTCAAGAATAATCAAGAACAAAGAGTTTGGGCTAAACAGCATATGGCAGGTGCTTTCAGGGTCTTTGCGAGAAAAGGATACACTGAAGGTGCTGCTGGTCATATTTCAATTAGAGACCCCGTTGAACCTAATACATTTTGGATTAACCCCTTGGCTAAGCATTTTGGATTGATTAAGGCGTCAGACTTGGTTCATGTTGATGAGCATGGAAATATCTTACCTGACGGTAATCAAGCTTCCATCAATGCTGCTGGATTTGCAATTCATTCAGCATTACACAGATCTAGGTCTGATATTCATGCAGCTTGTCACACCCATTCAATTCATGGCAAGGCTTATAGTGCGTTAGGTAAACCTTTGGATATGATCAATCAAGACGTGTGCATGTTTTATAACTCTCACGCTGTCTATAATGACTTCGGTGGAGTGGCTCTAGAGGCCAATGAGGGTATTCAAATAGCAAAAAGTATTGGCAATGGTAAAGGCGCTATATTACAAAACCATGGCTTGATCACCGTGGGACAAACTGTTGATGAAGCTGCTTACCTTTTCACATTACTTGAAAGATCTTGCGAATGCCAGTTATTGGCTAACGCTGCCCTTAAAAATGGGGAATCTTTGAAGATCATTGGGGTTGAGGAAGCTGCCTACACAGAACATACCTCTGCAGATCCAGCTACATTATACGCCGAATTCCAACCTGACTTGGAAATGGAAGCAGAATTAAATAGCAATTTTTTAGATTAAAGTATATAAGTTGCAAATGCGATTAATTTAGTTACTAATGGTTCATTTAATCTTCCTTTCTCTAATGACTTGAATAGCTGTCGATGAACTTTCAAATCTTGGGTGGTGCATTGTTACAAATGTTAAATTAAGATCATTCGTAAGGTTATGTGATCGATCAAATGTCCTTAGTTAGTAGCAGAAAGATATTAATATATATTGCTAGTCTCGTAGCCCTTTTTAACATGATTTTATCCATTTTTACAATAAATAATCAAATATGGAATCTCAGTAACTAATTTGCAACATGATCATAAATTCTTTGTCTTTTTGTTTCAAGATTACCTCCCATTGGTAAATTCAAAGCTTGTAAAATTCGATCGAATGCAGCATGATCAAGACGGTATAATCCATCATCAGTAATTGGTAATTCCTCCCAAGGAACTGTGCAATCAATTGGCCAGTTTAAGTGCAGCATTGGAGTAGCTCTGTTAACAGCGGTTCCTACATTTTTAAGTGTTGCTTCCATTCTATCAAATCTGGCGTCCATTCTATCAAATCTGGCGCTGACTTCTTCATGATTTGTGTCAATCTTTTCATTCATCTTTTCATTCATAGTACGAATAGCTTCAATAGCTTCAAGAATAGCATCAAATCTTGCTTCAGTTGTTGTAACACGATTAAATTCAGAAAATGCCAATTCGTAGAAGGCGTCTAAATTATTTTTAAGTGGGTTATTGGGGACTTGTGCCATATAATTTCTAATAGCAGCTAAATCGTCAGAATTAATTGGTCTTTCAATGGTAGGAACTTCAATACCTAAATCATTACCTGGAAGTTCGAAAATGCTTGGATGATTATTCATGTTTAGTTATTGGTTGTGTTTGTGGTTTGAAAGAAAAATAATAATGCATCATGCTGCGTTATCAAATACAGTGAATTAATCAACCCACGTCAATATAAGTATAGCTTAAGTAACATATTAAGTAACAGAATAAGTACCCTATTAAGCAAAGAATAACAAGAAGAGAATAATTGACCGATAACATAGTACCCACTGATTATATGTAGCACTGTCTTCAAATCATATTAACTAGATATTCATTTGATTTTTCATTAGCAGTCTGCCGTTCTCTAATGATTTCCATAGGTCTGTGTATGAACTTTGCAATTGAAAGTTCCAATTTTGAAGTGGTATCATAGTATTTGGAGGTTTTGCATCTAGTAGGCATAAATAAACCACAAAGCTAAAAAAATCGATTTATTTTACTCCCTTATTATCTTATCAGCCATAGGATCATTCGATGCAGAGACTTTAATCTATTACGGTAATAGAAAATTGTTTTAGGAAGTGATATTTTCATAGAGACAAATTTCCTCACTGCTATATAGTATGAGGGATCTCTCTTACTCATCTTCTCTCAAATTTGCATTTATTTGTATTTCATTTCTAATTCGATCTCTTGCTTCAGCTTACCTTTAGGAAAAGTCACCTCGGTCAACCATATAACTACCAACGAGAGTTGGTCACAGGAATACAACACTGTGAAGTTAGATGATCTAAATTGATGTTGGCTTAGCGCTATGCATCATTAAAAGTCATTTTCTACCGACTAAGTAAATATAAGTTACACATCAGAGAAATCATCAAGCCAACCTTCATGGTATAAAAGTTGTATCCGACACAATTTCTAAATATAGCACGACTACATAGATTGATCGACGGTAGTTTTAATTTTGTAAACCGTAGTACGCCTAAACACCTTAAAACAGTCCGTAGTTGGTGGTGGCCCTTATCAGCTTATTCGACCACAGCTCGTCAACTTGATCACAATCCTTGTGTTTGAGGTGAAATATCGGCTGTTTTGCAACCACTTCCACCCGTGGATTCTCACCACAAAAAAGGTACATTGACCATGTCCTGCTAACTAGTATAAGTCTCCATCAACCTACTTCCCGTCTAATTGAATCGTTGTTCAAAATCGACATTCATTACTACCAACCTATCACAAAAATGGGCATTGTTTAAAAGCCTCTCACAAAATTTCATGTTATTTATTTGGTGTTCGCAGTCGACCAAAAAAAAACACGAATAGTTTGGACATATTGGTTTATATATTAAGTCATATTTGTTATTTCAGTGCATTTAAACGTTTCATCCAGTTTAAATCTTCACATAGTTTCAGTTTGTTTAATTCGCTATAAATCATGTCATATCAACAAGGACCACCTCAAGGATATCAACAAGGATATCAACAAGGCCCACCTCAAGGGTATCAACAAGGTTATCAACAAGGCCCACCTCAAGGTTACTATCAAAACCAGCAACAACCAATGTACGTCCAACAAGAGAAAAAGAGTGACCACGGATGTTGTTGTGGTTGTTGTGTAGCTATCCTTGCATGTTGTTGTCTCGATGCGCTCTGTTAGATGCCATCATGGTGTACCTTACAGCAAATCATAATTTAGAACAAAAAAACTGACTAGTTTTTGGTAGAGTGTTGGTTGAATTGCAGCATTCTAAATAAATCATTCATTTGTAGCTAATAAATAACCTTTTTATCTATGCTCTATTGACGTGTTAACAGGGATATGGGCCAGGCTGAGAATCTCTTGCGATGATGGAGGTACTCTGCTTACTTTCCAACGATGGAATGAAATGAGCAGTGTTTACTTTCCAACGATGGATTGAGCAAAGTGTTTAAGCCCGCGTTACTGACACGAATCAATGGATAGTGGTTAAAACCAACTTAGTCAGTTAAAGATATTAATAATTACCCATCGTGTATCTCTCTAGTGGGGTTTTTGAAATGAATTGTTGTTGCCAAAGAAATCAAATGCTCAACCCCCTACATTATAATACATCGCTGTCGGGCTGTTATGTGCCGTTTAAACCATTCAAACCATTAATATTTAACATTTAAACCATATGATCCGTTTAATATAAATTATATCTGGAGCAAAATGACGTGGCCAAATGTCGGTTCCACTTGAGATGTCTTAAGGGGAAGATTACTTTGGTTCGCATCAGATGAGATCATACGATAGATGGACTTGTTTGATTTACCTACCCACCTTCCCAATAGTGAGCCAGTACCGAAGGAACATCATGAAATAGAAAAGCCATTGGAGGTTTATTCTGGCGAACACCGGGGCCACGAGACTGAAACTGGGGCTGATGCTGAAGAACACATCGGTGAAGAGTCCATCACGATTCAAGGCACCAATATAAAACTAGAAACGAAGGAGGATATTGAAAAGTGGATTCAAGAAAGGAAGAAAAACTGGCCGTCAAAGCAAAATATCGAACGGAAAAGACCATTGGACCAAGATCAAACCCAACAACAAAACGCTGATGCTAACCCCAACGCTAATGTTAATCCTGCAAAAAAATCTAAAGCAATTTGTAAATTTTATCAAAACAACAAGTCCTGTAAGTACGGTAAAAATTGTAAAAATTTACACCAGGATAATAATACTAAGCTAATCAATAACGTGAAAACATCCATACCTAATCGATTTGAAAATAAACAAGATAGCTCGTTGTTCAAAATGTTGGTTAAAAATGACCAATTACAGGAGAACCTAACATTTATTGATTTTCTAAAATACTTAGATTCAAAAGGCTTAATAAAACACGATTTAAAAGCATAACTATGTATTGTATACGTCATATATATAAATATAAAATTGGGTGGTAGGTCAAGTTAAAAATGCTCTAAGTCTTCGTGGCTGAATTTCTTCGCCGCATCCAACATTATACTACACTGTTTACCAATATCACCTAGTTTAGAAATAACAATTTCATTACCTTTGCCAAATCCATAGATTGAATATTTCAATCCGACTTGTTCACAAAATTTAATTACCAACGGTTGCACATCTCTTAAATTGTGTCTAGGTAATCGTGGGAACAAGTGATGAATTGCTTGGAACTGCAATCCGCCATGGAAAAAATCCAACCATTTAGGACAATCAACGTCCATGGTGGTTCTGATCTGTCTCATGGCGAACGACTCACTAACCCCTAAATCGGACGTCGACATGGCAAAATGTGATAATGTGATTTGGACGTGAACCATAAAACTTGAAATATTCGAAATTAATAAATACTGCCATTTAATGGAAGCATTGGGTAAATTTGAATAAATCAATAAATAAAAATACCAGTATGTGAAAAAACTTAATCCCACAAATTCCAAATATCTGAACCACGCTGCTTTACCCTTTTTAGGGGTCTCTCCCATTATTATATAAGTCCATGATAACCTATATAAATTAAATCTACCCAAAGATAATATCACGTAATACATGTATTTTTGGATCGGAAGTAAAACTCTAGCAACGGCATCGAATTCTAAAATTTTATCATAATACGAAGAATAAACATTATTAAATAATCTGGTACTAACGGCGAAAAATGGTAAATGTTGAATATCCGGATCATGAACTGGATCATTAGTAATTAAATGATGAACATTATGGTTTTTTTTCCACCACCCTAAACTTAACCCACCAAAAAAATCAGCAATTAAAATGCCGAATATATTATCGATTTCATAATTATGACTGAGTGATAAATGACCAGCGTCATGGGCAATAAATGTTCCTTGTTGCCATGTTAAGCCCAATATTATCGCACTTGTCTTGTACCATCCAAGTTTATAAAATGACATGGAAAATAAAAACATACTGGATAATTTAATGATTTCTCGAACATAATTCCAGTAATTACACTGGTAATAATTTTGACGGATGACCTCCGCATGTAATTTATTATACTCCTCTCTTAAATAGTTCTGACTTTTATAGTCTAATGATGGGAATTCTAACAAGTCTTGATGAGTTAATTCATTGTCATATTTATCCATTAAAATCTTTGGATCAATAATCGTCTGATTTTTAAACACTGGGAATACTTCATCTTTATTATCGTCAGTAATCAATATATTTTGTGGTACTTTTGGTAGTACCGCTTCATTTAATTGTATATTATCTTCATCTGATGAAATGGAGATATTGCTATCCGAACTTTGATTAATTTTGTCTAGTTTTTCATCTAAGCTTTCGTCGCCTACCACCAGTTTATTATAGTTAGCACCTTGGATCGGGGGCAACAAGTGCTCCCACTGGTAATCAATCTTACCAACTCTATATTTTAAAAAACTATCAACGGTTTTTTCACTGTGATAAGCGATCATTTCATCAGTGGCATCTCTTCCTACCATATGCAAAACCGCCTTTTCTCCTCCTGGATGATAAGGCAACCAGTTGGATAAGTTGAGCACATTGTCCTTGTATATGACGATGATCTTACCTTCGTTGATCATACCAATGATCGTAGAACGTGGTAATATCTTCATCGTTAGGTATCGCAAATTTGTGGTTCGATAGATATTTTTAACGCGATCTAAGGTACAGCCTTTATTTCCATTCATTACACATTACACACTACACATACTTTTCTATATATACTTCACCCTTAAATAGTTGGAGCACCAGCTGCATCTGATTGCTGTTGACCTTCAACAAATGAAGTAGCATCCTCTCTACTAATTTCAGAAACATTACTAACTTTGTTACTAAATGTAACGCCATAAAACTTATTTGCAACCTGTAACATTTCTGGTCTAAATGTAGTACAAATGAATTGAGCTTTATTACTTAAATTTTCAATCATTGAAGCCACGGCAGTCCTATATTGGGTATCTAAATTAGCATCGATTTCATCAAATAAGTAAAATGGTGCAGGGTCACAATTTTGAATAGCTAAAATAAGGGTAATGGCACATAAAGACTTTTGACCACCTGATAATTGTTCAATTCTCTGTTGTTCATCATGCTTAGAATTGAACGAAACTGAAATTGACACCCCGACGTAATCCTCGATGTTTTCTCTATTATCAATATCAACATCTTCAGTGTGGCCAATATCCTCTTCTTCAACATCATTTTCCATCGAATCTTGTGGTGGTTGTTGTTGCCCTTGTTGTTGTTCTTCTTGTGGTGGTTTTTTTCTTTGCATGATTAATCTACCAGTACCTGCAGGTACTAAAGTTTCAAAGATTTGACTGAAACTTCTAGCAACATTTTTAAACGATTTTGTAATGGCTTCATCTTTTTGAATTTTTAAATTTTCAATCAAGGTTTCAATTGAGCTTTTGGATTCGTTTAAATCTTTCCTTCTCTCAACTAAATCATTTCTTTGATTGGTGAAAATATCAAATTGTTCAATTGCCTTTTTATTAATATGAGCATATTTTTGTAAATCTTGATTTACTTGATTTAGCTTACTCAAAAGCTCATCGTTATCAAAATTTTCGTATTTTTCATGATCAAATGCTTCTTCAGGCAATACCCCAATATCGCTAATTTTTTTATTCAATTCATTACGTCTAGAAATTAAAATTGATTTTTTATTTAAATTCTTCTCTAAATTTTTGCTGATTTTTTCAATCTTTTTCATTAATTTTAATTGATAATCATTTGATTTATTTAATTCATCATTTGATTTATTAATTACATGATTAATCTCATCAATATCTTGTTGGTTTTTATTAATGCTATTATTTAATTCATTCAATTGCAACCTACATCTGTCTAATTCATGGCTGATTTCTTCCAATTCAAAATCTTCAACTTTATTGGAACTTCTTTCCGCTTCTAATAATTTGTTTAAATGAGGTCCATAATTTACAATTAATTCCAGTTCATATTTGGTCAATTTATTTTCAATTTCACTACTTTCCGAAACAATTTTATTCAACTGATTTTCTAAATTATTAATTTCCCTTTTCAAATTACTTAAAATTTCCAATTCTTGATCATTTAAATTATTTGTAAAATCAGATTTCAATTCTGATTTATGTTCATTTAAATTGGTCAATAGGTTTTGTTTAATAATTAAAATCGACTCGTAATTAACTTGATAATTTTTTAAATCTTGTTGATAATTGAACACTTTGCTTTTAATGCTTGATAATTCCGATTCAATGGGTAAATCAATTGAATTAAGCCCCTCCATTTGTTTTAATTTATTGGTCAACTCATTATTCAATTCGGTGAATTCTTTATTGATCTTTTCAATCTTAATTTCAATATTTTTTAAATTCTCTTCATTATCGTGTAACTCAGACTTTTTCTTATTTTGTAGTTTAATGGCATCTAATCTTGACGACTTATAATCTCTAAACCCACCAGTTAATGCACCCCTCGTATCAACCCTATCACCATCCAATGTAATCGCCGTTAAATTAAAGGTTTTTGATAATTCCGAACCTTTGTTTAATTCACTAACCACAATCGTCTTACCAAAAACTTGATGAATAATTCTAGATACTTTTGCATTAGTAAATTTGATTTTTTTAATTAATGGTATACACTGATGTTCACTCGAATTAGGATATTCAATATTTGATGGGGATGGAAGTCTATTAATTGGCACAAACGTAATTCTACCCATTTTTTCTCGAATTAACTGTTCCATTAACAATGAAGCAGTTTGATCATTATCAACAATAACATGGAACAATGCATTACCAGCAATAACTTCTGCTGCAGTTTTATATTTATCACTTACAGTGAATAAATTGATCAAAGGACCATACACGTTATCTTGTAATTTCAATTTTTTAACTAAATCGTCAATTACTGATAACCCTTGAGATTGTAATCTATCCATGGTTTGGTTAACTAAATTATTGGCATTATTTAAATCGTTAGTTAACGAATCCTTAATACTTTTATATTTAATTTCATCTCTCCATAATTGTTTCCTGACATCAGAAATTTCATTAATTTTAAACTTCACTTCATTGATTTGTTTCTTCAAATGATTAATTTCGCCTGATTTATTATTTTGATGTTCATATAATTTGAATTCGAAGTCTTGTTGTTTAATCTCTAATTCCATGATTTCTTCTTGTTTCAAATTAATATTTTCATTTAATCTTGAACCTTCGATTTCTTTAGTTTTTAAGTCTTTGGAAAAATTATTAATTTGAATTTTTAACCATTCATCTCTTTCAGGTTTAGAATTAAATTTCAGAAACCTATTTTGTTTGGAATATAATGCTCTTTGTCTGGTGGATAATTCGACTAATTTATTCTTTATTTTATTTTCTTCTTCCATTAATTCATTTAACCGTGGTTTGTATTTGATTATATTTTCTTTAGTCTCTTCAATTAAAATTCTATAACGATTAATGGAGTTTAACATTTCCTCGTGTTTTATTTTATTATTATTATTTTCATTACTAGATTCATTCAATTCGTTCTCTTTATTGGAAATATTTACTAATAATTGATTTAAATAAATATCGTTTTGCTCCTTTTCAACATTCAAAATTATTAAATTATTTTTTAAATCATTGATATCTTGAATTAACTTTGAACATAATTTTTCTCGTGATTCCAAATCTTCTAAATCAGTTTGACTGATTTCCAAGTCTTGTTCATATTTGATTTCTAGATTATTAATATCGTTATTTAAATCATTTAATTCTCTATCAAATAAATTAAACTCGTAAATTTTTCTAAATTGATCTAAATTTTGGTAGTTCTTCAAATCTTGTGATTCAATTTGTAAATCACTCAATCTCTCATTAATCGAACTCAATGCTTCGTCGATTCTTTGCTTTTTTAAATTAGAATTTGCCATTTCCTTTAATGATTCTTTTAATTTTAATTCAAAAATCTTGGCCCCACTAACATCTTTTAATAATGATAATCGTTCGTGATCTTTTGAATTGGTCAACGAAGTGATTCTACCTTGAGGTACAATATAATAGGGGTTTGATCTTGAAAACCCGGCACTTTCTAGTAAATTCATAATATCTGATCTGGTAGCTGATTTACCATCTAATGAATAATCATCTTTCTTCAATCCAATAGTTCTACGAACGCTTACTTCGTCTTTACCAATTGGCAATCTTCGATCAGTGTTATCAAACACAATCTCAACATACGCTGACATAACCGTACCTGAACCTTCGTGAATTAACCCTTGTCTCTCTTCTCTGGTAATATGAGTATAGGCATCACTTAAAACAAACCGAATTGCTTGGAAAAAATTCGACTTCCCTGACCCATTGCGTCCCACAACCACATTAAACTGGGGTGATAGTAAGTCAATGGTCGTGGTGTTCTTGTAAGTTTTGAAACCTTGGATTATTATCCTTTTGATGTGCATCTTACCCTTACCGCTCTCTATCTTTTTTTAAAAAAGACGCGTTTCTTCTATGATTGTGTATATTCTCAGAGTCTGCTGCTGTGGGTCGAACTTGGTGAGAGTCTCACTAATCTACCAACTAATGGCGGTGGAAATGGCACTAAAGAGGATATATTAATTTCCTATATTTGTTAGCTCATCTAGCCCATGATAAGTTTGATTAAACGTGTCTTTTAAATCACCATAGTTCTGCAATTGGCTAAATGGTTGTTCAAGTTTATTATACTCCGTTGGGGGTACATATAACGGTAATCTAACCGGTTCTAAGTCTGTTAAATTATCAGATTTATAGCTAGGCGATAATTTTGTCATGGTTGTGGGTGTAACCAAGACCCCTAATTCGTAGCTTGACACTTTATATTCATGGATATCATCCCATGACTTGCCCTTCTGTTTACTTTGACCAAACCCCCAAGCCTGCTTGGAAAGATTATGACTGCCCATTAAAATCCATTTTAATGACTTCCAGTTATCGCCATTATCACACATGTATAACTTAACATGAGGTAATGTTGTTTCTCGACCGGAAACGTCGACATCGTTGTTCCATTTGTATAAATACGGTTTAATTGTCTGATTATATTGATTGATTAAATTGATTTGATGGGTAAATTTAAAATGCAACATTTGACCAGCACCAAAACCTAAATCGTTTTTTATCATATCTTGAATGCTAGGATACACTAAATGAGGTTTATAATTGAAAATACCTTGATGACTTTTAAGGGAATTTTCCCCAGGATTTAGTAATTTCAAATCACCTGAAATGATCGGACATAATACATGGGTGAAAACTGATGATATTTTACCTTTAGCTGATAAAATTGGCGACGCTATTGATGATACTTGGGCGAGTATGCTATGTTTCTTATCATCTTTGCATTGGTTCAAAAGGCAATTGTTGCGTTTTAATACTTGATGTAGTTTCCCATATCCATAAATCTCATCATTAGTTGTCTTTCTCATATTATAGTAACCTGGTGCCGACGCTACCAAGTCCACTTTAACGGAATCAAATCCATAGTCTCCCAACCTCTTGCTTAATTGTTTTAAATCGCCGTTTCTATACTTTAATAAATAATTCGATAAATCTTTTTGAAAATTCTTTCCTTTGATAAAATTGGTTTTCTTTCCCTTTGGCAATTTACCTGATTTCCAACACATTTGAGTTAATCCTCCAAAATCAAGCTTGGTGAAATTGGCCGTCATAATAACGATTTCCATAGTATCATCATTGAAAAAGTTAATCATCATTTTAGTATGATGAGTGCCAAATCTATCAGGCAATGGAGCTAAGATTTCTTTGATAAATGGGAAGTTGTTCGATATTTCAGAATTTATGATAGAGTTACCAGTCACAAATGTTAACTTACGTTTTTCAATAATAAACTGTGGGTGCAAATAATCTAAAACTAATTGAATGTCAATAGAAAAATTAAACTGGAAAGTTTCAATCATAGATCTATCACCAATTAGTTCACCCAACCGTATAGTGTCCTTGTTACCATTTATGGACTTATTACTTGGGCAATATAGAATATGAATTTGTGAAGTTAATGATTGAGTTTTAGTTCTTTTATGGGGTTCAATATGGCATAATGTTATAGGATCTTCAATGGTTCCCTGTTCTTTGTAATGTCTTTTTTCGTCTTTTTTAGGATCTGGTACTGGAAATTCTCTATTCGACTCAGTTTTCAACCCCCAATGTCTCATAGCTGCTGATGCAGCTTCCGATCTTCGTTTCTCTCTATTCATGGATCCTCAACAAGTCAACATAAACATCAGATTAAATTCGCAGTTAGATCTAAGGTGGAAGTATGACGATTTCATTTAATTTCTCCAATGGAGAGATTGTTTCGTCACCAATGGTGATTGTAAGTGGTCAGGTTAATGGAATTGGTCGAGGACTCGTTGAATTCATCAACAATGATAATAAAGTGTTTCCACCGCTATATTTTGAAGTGAATAACAATTATTTTAAAGCTATGATTCATGTTTCACCAAACGAAATCAATGCTTTCAAGGTCAGAGTTATGGATAATGGGTTCATTGATAACTATGGATTTGCTAATTATAATGGGCAACCACCACGAGTTATGGAGACCGGTGAATTAGTTTTACAATACTTCCCATTACCACGAAATAAACCGATTCATTTGTGTGTTATATTAGGTAAAGATTCCAATGGGAGTTATGACATGCCACAATACAGATTGAAAAGAGGAGAAGTGGCTAATTTAGACACCGCTATTAGAAAATTAAAGGTTGCTGGTAGAATAATGCAAGCTTATACTCAAGACGAAATGAGATTAAGTGGGTTCAGTAATAGATCGTTCCAGTTCACTGAAGAAACTGTTAGTCAACAAGGTATATTCGGATACAACGTCAACTCCCCCACTCCGCATCAAGAAGTCAAAATTCATGTTCTTAGATCGCCAAAAACTGTTGCTGAATTAAGAGATCCTAATTTAGCCCAACAAAATCCTAAAGGTACTGATACTGGAGGATTATTTAGTCATGCATTGGGCCTTATTCGTCATACTCCAGAAATATATTCGCAAAGGGATCAACTGGGTACTTGTGTTCAATGTGCAGTGATTTACTTAGATGCAACCTATGATGTTGCCAATGATTTAATTTTAACTCATGCTGCCTTGGGAGGAGGCAATGGTGATGTCAAATTAGCGATATTTGGATCTCATGGATTGCATTCATGGCCAATTAACTTCCCCATGATTAACCCGTGTTTCCTTGACGCTACCCCATTATCTAAACGAGAAGTTGCCAACGATGCAAATCAATGTGGTACAAGTTGGGAATGTCTTAATATTACCATGGGTGCTTTCCAACATGAAATTGGCCATGCGTTGGGACTGCCGCATCAAATAGATGGGGTTATGTTGCGTGATTATATTTGGTGGAATCGTTCATTTATGACCAAAGAAAATGAATGCATTAGAACAAAAACTAGAAATGCCACAATTGGACATAATGGATCCTGGCCAGCAAATCAATTATGTCATTGGAATATATTAGATAAGATTAGATATTTACATCATGGATCATTTTCCATTGCAACTGATGAGAGAGATCCCAATTTTAGTGGACATGTGTTTACTACAACATTTAGAAGCGATAATTCATATGGCGATAAAGCAAAAACGCCCACCCTGTATAACACGTCAAACAATGGATCATGCTTGGTGAAATCTGACGCTGGTATATTTTTAGTCGAAATTATCACTAAAGATTTAGCAAGATGTCAGTTACCGTATTTACCAAGAAATTATGGCGGACAAGGTCTACAATACGAAATGTTACTTGATTATAATAATTTATTCAATTATTTACGTTCCAATACGGATCAAGTTGACGAAAATTTTCAAGTTCGTATATTATCATTAGGTGGAGATTTATTCATTAATAATTTTAAACAACATTGTGTTAATGACCCCAAGAATGTAATTAAAAGTGATTTTGGAATAGGTAGGGGTACGCTAAATGGTTTCAAGAGTGCATTATTAGGCAGAACCAAAGATAAATCAGAGAAATTTATTGGATTTGATATTAATAATATTACAAAGGTAAGAGTTTATCATGGTAGTGCATTAGATGGAGTAAGATTCTACTTTAATAATCCTAGTAATAATTCTGGGACACCGCCAGTGCCAACGAGAAATTATATGGATAAATTGACCAAGAAGCTTTCTAAAACTTCCATCTCTGATAATTCAACATCAAAATCAGTACTCCTAGGTAATGAAAAAAATGTCTATACTGATGTGCCAGTATCAATGCAAAATCCCATAAAAAAATTTCATTTCCGTAATGGTGCATGGATTGATGCAATTCAAGTAGAATTCAATAACGGCGAAAGATCCAACATGTTAGGTAACGCAAATGGTGGTCATTTATCGACTTTGGAATCGCCTGGTCAAGGATATACAATTATAGGTATGTACGGATACACTGGGGGTTGGTTAGACGGGATTGGAATCATTTATACCAGTGATTTATAATCAAGTTAGCAAAAAAGAATATTTATGGTATGGACTTAATCATCTAATTGTCTCTCGAGCACTTTATCTTTTGCTTGGTTATATTCTACGGGATATTTATTTATTACACCATCATTATTCTTTTTAAATAACCCTAAGATGTTGGAGGGTTCACCATACTTCAACTTCCGTATTCTGGTTTCAATCTCTTTAATATCGTGAGACAATTTACCAACTTTGCTTATTTTCTTACCCAAGTCTGGATGATAAACTGGGTCAAAATTTTCTGTGTGTAATCGTTTAAGTAATTTTAATTTATCAATTACCATTTCCCGTTTTTCATTGATCTTTTGATTTTCATTATTCAACATCCCACTTAATTTTGCTTGTTGTACTAATGATTTATCCAATTCTAATGAATCTAATGCGTGCGATAAGGTACCTGTTAAGTATTCTGAATGATCTAGCAAGGTTGAATTGTAGCCTAGACGGTGATCATCGATATCTAAATCGTTATCGTCACTTAACAAGTAGTCATCTTCGTCGTCTTCCTCTCTGCCTTGGTCTGGTTGTTCTCTCTCCTCTGGTTCTTCAGGTTGTTCAAGATCGTGTTGGACTTGTTCGTGTTCTATCTCCTCCAGATCATGTTCATCATTGGATTCTTCGCTATTCCCTTCAATTGCACCATCATCCCTTATACCATCCCAATTCCCCTTCAAACTCTCATCACCAGCACCACTCCCTGTCTCAAGCTCATCAACACTATTGTTTACCATTTATGATCTACTCTGGCAGACCAAAATATTGAGAAAAAAAATCGAGAATCCAACATCCACCAGGTCCTAATGTCAACTTTCCAATTTCAAAGTTCAGATGTATTAGCTCGACTTAAACCATTTGGAATCCTGTTTGAAAAATCATTGAGTGATTTAATCAAGGGTATTAGGTCTCATTCCAAAGATCTGCCGGAAAGCTTATCACAATTTCTAGATAATGTCATAGTTGAATGTAAAAATGAATTGGCCACTAACGATATGGAAATCAAGGCAATGGCAATATTGAAGCTAGCTTATTTGGAAATGTACGGATTTGAAATGTCATGGTGTAATTTCCATATCTTAGAGGTAATGTCATCGAACAAATTTCAATTTAAAAGAGTTGGATATTTAGCTGCAATTCAATCGTTTAAAAACGAACAGGATTTGTTGATTTTAGCGACGAATCAATTCAAAAAGGACTTGAATAGTTCCAATCATATTGAAATTGGGTTGGCCTTGAGTGGAATTGCCACGATTGTCACGCCAAGTTTATCAAAGGACATTAATGACGATGTTGTCATGAAATTAAATCATTCAAAACCATATATCAGAAAGAAAGCTATTCTAGCCATGTATAAGATTTTTTTACAGTACCCCGATAGCTTGAGAATCAACTTTAATAAAATCATTGAAAAATTAGATGATGATGATATTTCAGTCGTCAGTGCCACAATTAATGTGATTTGTGAAATAAGTAAGAAAAATCCAAAGATCTTTGTAAATTACTTGCCAAAGTTCTTCAAAATATTAGAAGAAACTAAAAACAATTGGTTGATTATTAGAATTTTAAAATTATTCCAAAGTTTATCAAGAGTTGAAACGAGAATGAAGAAAAAGATTCTACCAAGTATCATTGATTTACTGATAAAAACCCAAGCTTCATCGTTGGTGTATGAGTGTATTAATTGTATAATTGGTGGTGCTATGTTATCGCCTGACTCTTCTAAAGATAAAGATATCGCCAAATTTTGCATCGAACAACTCATGAAATTTTTTGAAACGAAAGATTCCAATTTAAAATATGTTGGATTATTGGCATTGATTAATATTGTCAAAGTATTTCCAACCTTGATTAAAAAAATTAAAGGCGTTTCTAGTATTATTATGGAATGTCTTAATGACAGTGATTTGATTATCAAACAAAAAGCATTGGAAATTTGTCATTATCTTATAAGCGAAGATAATATTGTTGATTTAATTAAAATTCTATTGGTACAATTAATACCACAAGATGTAATGATACCTGATGGTTTAAAATTTGAAATTGTAAATAAAATATTAACTATTGGATCAACAAATAATTATTCTAATATACCAAATTTTAAATGGTACATTGCAGTATTAAAAGATATTATAAATTTAACCTTATTGCCAACACATAATAAAGACAATGAAAATCCATTAATTTTAAATGATGAGATAAATAAAAAGATATCAGTTGAAATTGGTAATGAGTTTAAAAACTTGAGTGTTAGAATTCCATCAATTAGATGGAAAATTTTAGAAATTGTTTGTGGATTTATCACCAACGTCAGAGTTATTGACGAATGCCCTAGTTTATTGACTGACTTTTATTGGATTATGGGAGAATATCTTGATGATTTAAAAGTTTCTAGGAATGAAGTTGACGATGACGAAGATGATGAAGATGATAGTGACGATGAAGAAAAGAATGAAAATGAAAATGAATCAAATATTAGAATTTTAAAAATGGGTAGAAAAATTGAAATTTTGAATTCATTAATTAATTTCAAAATTGATAAAAAATTAGAAATAACTGAAAATTTAAATTTTAAAATTCCTAAAAAGCTTTTACATCATAAAAATAATGAAATTTTAGTAGTGTTAATTCAATTTTTAGTTAAATTGTTTTCCAGTATCGTCATAGATTTCCATTATAATTATAACATTGATAAAAAATTAAGCAAGGATAAAATTATCGAATTATGTTATACTTTAAATAAGTTGATTAACTTTTTAAACCAATGGGAAAATCATTCACATTATGAAATTCAGGAAAGAAGTTTATCGTGGTTGGAATTTTTAAAATTATGTTTTGAAGCGATGAATTGTGATATTAAACAAATTGAGAAGTTGGAACTGGAAGAGGTCGAATATTATAGATTATTGAAGGAAACAGTTAAGGGGATAAGTGATGAAAGTGGTAGTGAGAGCGAGAGTGAGAGTGAAGAAGACGAGGAAGAGGGAGAAAAAGAAAATGACTATATCGATTTATCATCTGACGATGAAATGGAGCAAGCTGAAGGATTACCAGTAGAAGAAGATTCAGAGGCCACAAATGAAGCAGAGGAACCAAAAGAAGTAGAAGAAAGAGATGACGAAAGAGAGCCACTTCCAATGTTATTAACTCACATTCTTCCTACATTCTTTAAATCCTATTCATTGAATCCAGTATCAAAAACTAGTCAAAGGAACTTCCCCGTACCTGAAGATCTTGATTTAGAGACAACCATCAATTCCCCCCACTTTGAATTATTTTCTGATGGTGATGATGAAATTTCAGATTTCGAAATTGACAGCAATAATGATGATGAAATTAGTGTGGGCAAGCTTAATGAAATTACTAAGGTTGATGAAAATAAACAGCAACAAAGATTAGAAAGAATTAAATACGATCCGTATTATATTGATCCCGACGCTGGTACTAAAAAAGTTAAAAAATTAATTGATCTTGATCAAGAAACTAATTCATCAAGTGAAAAAATCAAGACAAATAAAAGTAATATTAAAGATGGCAAAAATGATGGTAAACGTAAAAAGTTGAAGAAAGAAAAAGTTTTGATATTATCGGAAGAATTTGGTGAAGAAGATCCACAACAACCAATAATTACACCAAAAAAGACGAGTAAAAATATGTTAATGATTGACTCTTCCAAATTAGATAACTTTGAGTTAACTGACTTTGAAGAGAGTGAAAGTATCAATGAATATAATATTGATTTAAATGAAATCAGAAGTAAATTGGTTCCTTCAGACATTATTAAAAAGAAAAAAACTAAAATATCTGATAAATCGACTGAAAAGACTGGTAAAAAGAAAAAAGTTAAGAAATCAAACGATTTAAAAATTGATAAATCAAGTCCAGAAAATAATGGTACAGAGGAAAGTAATGGTACAGGGGAAAATAGACAAGAGGTTAAACAAGAGGTTAAACAAGAGATTAAACGAGAGATTAAACCTGAAATTAAACAAGAGACTAAACCTGACATTAAAAAAGACTCACCAAAACCAGTAATTAAAAAAACTAAAAAGAAGACAAAAGCAATAATTGAATAATTGATATGAAAATTAAGAATCTTATAGAACAGAAACAAAAGAAACAATATATTCTCTACATCTACAAACTTTTAACACCGATAAATACTACGCTAAGTTACACAGAAGGCTACTTGACTAATGGAGAGTGTTCGGTGACTTCTTTTACTATAACTTCAGTGTCGTCATCTTTATTGTTATCTTTGGATAACCCTTCATCAGAATCGCTGACTGGTTCAGGAGTCCTTAATGGTGATACAACATCGGGTTTTTTAACTACACCATTAACTTTTGCATAGCCCATTTTCTTTAATTGATCAATCATTAAGCCTCTTACATTAACCACCAAGTCATCTAATTGTTCTTTGGTCTCAATATCTTTAGTTTCCACTGGTGGTAAAACATCAATGATAATTTCACCAGTATTAAAAGTCTTAGACTTTGAGTGGAAAATATTTGAATAGTTGGAAACCACAATTGGTATAATTGGAATTTTGGCTTGTTTTGATAAATGGAATGCACCCTTTTTAAATGGCAACATTTCTAAATTTGTCGATCCACTTCTGGTACCTTCAGGGAACAACCATAACCCGGTTTTTTCCACCTTGACAGTTTCCAAAGCATTATCTAAAACTTTTCTTGCCTTTTCCCCCTTTTTTCTATCGATAAAAAATGTACCACTTGCAAGCATAAACCATCCTAAAAAGGGAAAGTATTTCAAAACCTTTTTAGCAGTAACCGTAAACCCAGGCTGGAAAAGTTTGCCCAAGATTAAAATATCCAACGCACTTTGATGGTTTGATATGAACACCCCAGGTTTGGAGTGTAAGTATTTTTCGTTATTGACTTTAATCTTAATTCCTAAAATGGTTGAAAACGAATAGTAGAAAGCCCTGGCAACTGTGTATTGACTGTACTCTTTTTTACCAATAATACGTAAGATTATTGAAGCTATAACACCGTACGAAGCACAGAGGATAATCAATATCCCGAATACCACTGACTTAGCATAAAATTTCACAGACTTTAAAAACCCCATAATGAGCAAAGTTGAGTGATGGGGAATTTGAGAACTTGTTGGATTTTTGGTGATGATTGGGTGAACATTTTTAATCGATAGATTGTTAGAGAGATATGCACTTTTCGGTGTAGTGAAACTTCAGCATTGCAGCAGATACCCATGGTTATCGTCACAATCTCTGATGGTCTTTAGCTTCTCTTCAGTCCATTACTGGATATCTAGGGTCAAATGACGATAACACTGGACCGAGATAATGCGAAAAGTTTTCGAACATGGGCAGAAAGAAAGTATCACCAACACCAATTACTAGTACCGCCTCAAGGTTTAGAAACTTAGAAGGCACCGTGTCTGAACCTGCGGTCCGTGGAAATGACCGCATTGATAGAGGCATCTCCAAGGAACAAGATGATGATGAACAACAGGACGCTGCACCAAATGAAGAATTAGAGGACGATCCCTCAACATATTCATTCCCATTTAATTACATTTACTCGGTGCAAGACTTTCTCAATGATGAGTTGACGTATAGCAAAACCATACAAATCATTGGTATGGCATATTTGTGTCAATTATACTATAATGAAGCTAATCAACCATGGGAATTTTGGGAAAAAATTGTTATGAACTATACTGGGGTGGTAATTGGGTTAATTGTAACTTACAAGTTGAGTTTGAATAAATTCAACCTAGGCGAGTTGAAATCGCCACCAAAGTTTCCTGAGTTTAATTTAATTTATCCGTTAATTTTGGTTAATTTATTGTGTTTGAAAAATGATTTTAGATTAATCGAAAATTTATCGTATAATTATCTTGTAATTGAGAATTTGCCAATTGCCGTTAGAGGGTTTAGTAGTATATCGTTTTTCATGTTATATGGAGAAGGTGGTGAATTAAATGATTTTATTAAGAAAATCGTATTGTTTGTTATTTTAAATTATTTACTTGAGTACGTTAATTTAGGTAACGAAGAACATAAGATCTCAAAAGAGGTTATTGAGCAAGACATTAATATACCGCTTAATGACATTGACAATAGGGATATTGATGATAAAGAAAATGATGATGCCGTTATTACCTCAGGCTTAAATAGCAGTTTGTCAAAATCAGAAATTCAATTGATTTTGGTTAGTTTGATCAACTTAATTTTCAATTTAGATACCGACGATATTAGCTTGATTATTTTTCAAAAACTAGTCATTGGGTTAATTATCAGTTTGATATTATCCTGGCCGGTGTTTAAGTTTAATAAATCATTGTCGTTAATTATTTCAACGGGGATTTTTATTGGTTTAACTGAATATCAATTAAATCCGATTTTAAACATGAATAGTTTAGCTTGGATTCTTAACGAAATCAGCCAAAATGCTAAATTATTTTCCACTTGGATATCATTATTAATTTTAAATATTGCAATAATTTTTAACATTAATTTGGAGTTTAATTTAAGGAGGAAAATTTGGCACTTTATCATCTTGGTTACAATTGTCCCAAGTTTATTTATAAATTATAATTTTACAAAATTATCATTATTAGGATCAATTGTAATTTTAACTATTATTGAAATTATTAGAAGTAATAAGATTACCATCATTGGAGAGATTTTATATGATAAATTATATAGATTCCAGGATTTTAAAGATTTGAAAGGTCCATTAAATTTATCTTATATTTATTTATTAATTGGTATTCTGATACCAATTTTCATAGATAATTTCCAGTTGGAAAATTTAAACTTGAAAAAATTTATTGGTTTGATTTGTCTTGGAATTGGTGATTCAATGGCGTCAATCATTGGTAAAAAAATCGGTAGTCATTACTTTAAAGGCTCAAATAAAACCATTGAAGGATCATTGTCCTTCCTAGTCAGTAGCTTGATAAGCTTCAAAGGGTTATCAAATTATTTAAGCGTGGAAGTTAACCATGAGTTACTTATCATCGCTAATTTCGTAGGCTCGATATTTGAAGGTACGTTAAATATGAATGATAATTTGATTTTATCATTGATTATCTATGTTATGTGGGATATTTTAGAAATGCATTTTTAATCCATCTGCCCCACATGTTATATGGCTGGAGATGTTTTGTTTCAACCAGAAAAAATAGATTTGATATAATTTAGTTTAAATAAATAATTTTACCGTAATTACAATATTGATTTGTTTTTCAATGACATACCTCTTCCATTCACCACTTTGACTCTTGATGAGTTTAATCCATTGGAAGGATCAGTGAATAACAACTCGTACTTGAAATAAGAAATGAAGAATAAGACACATCGTTAAATGAAGAGAAAGACACATCTTTAAATAAAGTGTCGGTCAAATCATAACCATCAAAAGAGCCAATAGAGTACAGAATAAAACCAAACTGTAATATACATACACTATAAATAAAAATCAAATTTAACATTATTATCAAAATCATCACGAACATCAAATTTTTCAAAAAAAGGTAAATCAATGTTATTCAAGTGTGTATCAAAGTTTTTATCATACGTGTCGTTATTATCATCACTATCATCACTATCATCACTCAACGCGTCATCGCTATCATCATCAATTATGGCATTGTCATAAATGTTATAATTAACCAAAACTTTTGGTTTAAAATAAGGCTCTAACGAATTTGATCTTTGTTTAAAACTGTTACCAACATCTTTAGTGGTTTTATCAATAGTTTTATCAACAGTTTCAATAGTCTTATCAATAGTTTTACTTTTCAAATCCCTTTTTGCTTTCCATTGTTGTTTATCATTCAATAAATCATTTCTAATGGAATAAACAAACGAATCAGATTTTACAATTAAAGGTAAATTAAACGATTTAATTGAAGTATTTAAATTATCAAAGTAGTAAGGTTCAACCGTTCTTTCCATTAAAATACTTTAGTGGATTGTAAAAATAAAAAATAAACAGTAAGAGAAGTGGTGGGAAAAAAAAGGAACCGGGGAGGCTTTATAGGGAGAATTCCTTATCAGAGGAATCAAATCTTATCAGTGAGGAATTCACAACGATGGTTTTGCCACGGGCGCCGTCCGCCCATTGCCGGGGAAGGCACCGAGGATTGCCGAGGGGAGTTCAGTTCTGGTGGTGTACGGATGCAGAAGGGGAAATGGGTGTTTGGGGGTGTTCCAGTTGGGACCACTAGATGGTGCTGTCGTGGTGCTGTCCTTGTGCTGTCCTTGTGCTGTCCTTGTGCTGTCCTTGTGCTGTCCTTGTGCTGTCCTGGTACTGTCCTTGTGCTATCCTTGTGCTGTCCTGTCCTATATGTCTGTGGTAATAGGTTGGAATTGGTGTATGATATGTCTGTGGTAAACGGTTGGTATTGTCCTATGATATGTCTGCGGCAATCGGTTAGCATTGCCTACGATATGTCTGTGGTAAACGGTTGGAATTGGTTTATGATACATGACTGTCTGGTTGATTATCTATTTTTAACATGACGTCATTTAATATTATGGGTGCATCCACGGTTTAATCATATGGTCATGTAAAGGACATGCAGCAATACTGAATTAAAGCATTCTGGTAGTGATAACAGACGATGCTTATTGTAATAGCACTTTTTTTCGTATCAATATCAATATAGATGTTGATTCATATCTAAACTAAATGCATGGTGGCTAGTATCTCTACCAAATGCCAGATTATAAACATAGTTTATCGCGTAATGGGATATGCGTCAAATAATGAGGCTAAGCAATTTTGTCTATGGCGAATGATAAGCGCGATGATATTTATTCACTAGGACAAGAAACACGCAGAAGTTGAGACAGTAATACGCAGATGATGAGACAGTAACACGCAGAAAGTTGATCTATAGAAGAGATGATGCTGTAGGAAATGATGTAGGAGACGATATAGGATAATGTAGGATGATGTAGGATGATATAGGATGATATAGGATGATATAGGATGATAAAGATGGTATGGGATGGTATACGATACTCTATGGTGATATAGGATGATATAGATAATATAGGAGATGATATAGAAGAGATCGAGAGCAATCACAATCGTCAACTATTGAAGATTCGTCAACGCTACATTTGATCATGGGTACTAATTCAAGATATTGGACTGTCTGTCTGTAAATGAATATCAACCGTATACTCTATTGTTACATAATTTTGGCTCAATGGTACATCAACAATGGATAAAGAAAGTCTTGATGCAAAAAAAGAAACTAAAAGAAAGCGAGGTTATACAATTAGCCACAAAAGTTAAATTTGGAAAGGTGACATGACAGACAAGTGCAGGTAAGGCTAATTGGGTGTGAAAATAGAGATACACAGTGGTGAAGTAGGAAGTGGAAACTAGGAAGCAAAGCAACATATATGTAGAGTAGCAAAATATGTAGAGAAGCAAAATATATGTAGAGAAGAAAAATATATGTAGGAAAGCAGGAAGCAGCAAAGCGGAAGCAGCAAATCGGACGTAACAGCAAAGCACTAGTCCTACAACGGACCTAGAACCAGAACTAAGAAGGTGTTAATGCAAAGATCATAACTTAGAAGAAGAAGAATTCAGGGAATGAGAGAAAAATTGATAGTTTCTTTTTTTCCAGTCAGAAAGTAAAACCCTAAACTGGTCGATTTTAAGTAATGATGCCTTAAAAGCAATTTTTCATCTGAAAACTATGATTTAATCATCGTTTTTTTTCACCACGATATAAATATCTTCAATGCCCAGGCTGCCTATCGTTTGTAAATTATACAGGTAAAAAAAAAACTAATCGTATTTTTTAATTGCTGTGAGGAATCTCAGGTGGTGACTAGTTTTACAAAGAATATTCCTAGTGAACAAACCTGGTAAATTACTATAGGTATTGTATATCAAGGGTCATTGGGAGTATTTACACAATCCATTACTTTGCATCATCCGAAATATTTTCTTGAATCGCCTTTGTGATCATTTTAAATTACAATTACAATTACAATTACAATTGTACGGAGTTCCAGCACCCCAGAACATAGGAGTTCACAGTAAAAATTTTGTTCACAATCAATCCTATCGTTTTTTTCACCATTGACGAAAACTTTTAAGTTTGTTCGATAGTGTTGCCAAACCATAAACTACATATCGATAAATCACCCAGCCAAATACTAGGTATCGATCAGATCATTTCTGATAATTTCTTTTTTTGAAACAAAATATACCTATTTTGCAACTAAATTGAGAATTACCACCCGATATCCAAAACAAACATATATTACCGTATAAATTGTTACACAAATACCAATCCAATAATAGAATCCTATGTTATTTATATGATAATCACTTAAAGAAAATTCTAAAATAAAAAAAAAATGTCAGAACAATATCCAATTTCATGTATTTCCTGTAGGAGGAAAAAAATCAAATGTAATAAATTCAATCCGTGCAATCAATGCAAAAAACGTAATATTGTTTGTCAGTTCCCATCAACGTTTAGAAATATTGAAATCAATCAAGGTGACTCAGCCACAGATCAAAGTCTTTCATTGAGTGATAGTTCTAATCTGACTCCATCTCAAGACGTTGGTAATGCCAATCAAAATAATAGTAATATTTCACTGTCAAGATCCATTTCATTAGCTGATTCAGCTAGTTCCATAAATTCGGTGAATTCCCTCTCCGATGATTGCTTTAAAATCATAAATAAATTAAAGTCTGATAATAATGAATTACTATCATCAACTTTTCAACTAACGGAACAGGTAAATTTCTTGAAGAAGAAATTAAACCAATATAATATTGAATTAGACCATCAAGATTCAAATCATCAAGAGTTCAAACATAAACATTCACATCATCAAGAATTGAAACATAAACAGTCACATCATTTACCAAGTCAAGAAAATAATAAATACAGACTATCAGGAGAAACAAGCGAATCTGGAAAGAGATTTTATGGACCACAATCTTCAAGTTTTATGATGGAAACCTTAAAGAGCAATTCATTAGTTGATAAAAATAATTATCCCAAAAATTACTTAGACAATGATGATAATTTAAAGTTGGAAAATTCACTAATTAAAAAGGATTTACCTATTTTAAAACCGGGTTTATCATTTAATGATAACTTAAAGTTAATTTATATTCTTGTTGATAAATTTTTCAATAATTATTCATCAAAGTTTTATAAAACGTTTATTTCTAAACGAATGGTAATAAAGTTTTTAAATGACTACTCATCTATGAATAATAAGGAATGGGAAAATGATGATGACTTATTACTACTCACAATGATTCTCATACTTTCAATTATAAGGTTAACCCCAGTTGAATTCATTAAAATTTTTAAAATTAATTACAAAGACTATAATAGTTTTTCTAATTCACTTATTCAATCAAATTTATTTTATAATTTTGAAAACTTAAGACATAATTTAATTGATGAATCTATTTTGACGATTCAAAGTTATATATTATGTACAGAGTTTTATTTTATTGAACAAAGGTATGAAGAATGCTGGTCAAGAATGTTTCATACTTGTTCCATTGCCTATTCAATTGGGTTGCATGTAACTGCCAAATTAAAATCTAATCAACTACAAATGATCAATAATTCAATACTAGTTGATCCTTCCAATTCAGATAATGAAAAGAATGATTCAAAGAATAGTGAGGATGAAAGTGAAGATATTTTAAAATTAAAAGTTTGGTTTTGCCTAAGAATCTTGAGTGATAAAATTTGTTCAATATTAGGTAGACCAAATCCAATTTCCATTCAAGTAAATTCAACTGTACTAAAATATAACAAAAATTTTAAGAATATAAATTTAAATGGAAGAAATACTTCAGTTTTGTTGAAAATTGGATTAAGTGAATGCATCAGACTATCAAATATGATGTTGATCGAAAATTTTATGATTGATTTTACCATGAATGATTTGCTCAAGTTGAATTCAAAATTTGAAGTTGAAATTGAAATATTGGAAAATTGCCTCGATGAATTAGAACTGACTGATAATGATACGGCAAATTCTGGTCAATGTGATGATAGTTCAACTGGTAATAGTTTACCAAAAAAGAGAAAATACCTGAATGGTGTGGAGGCTAAACAAACGAAGCAAACCAAACAAACGAGACAAACGAAGCAAATTAAACGTAGCAGGGATGGAGAATCATCTGATGATAAGGACAATAATAATGATAATGACAATACTAATGAGAACACTAATAATGGTAATGCTGATGATCATCACGACGACAATGACAATGATACTCCAAAAGAATTAGGTTATGACGAATTGAATTATTTACCATTAAATATTGACAAAATTAATATTATTAATGATTTGATTATTTTTTACGTAAATAAAGCAAAATTATTCGAACCATTTATCCTTAAATTTGACAAGAATGAAAACGATATTATTTTAATCCTTAAAAATTTAACCAACTCCATTATAAATTTCTTACAATTAATTGATAAATTTTTGAAAATGTTTGAAGTTAAATTAGTCACCAAAGATTTAAATTATTTAAAAATTGGCAAGTATTTTAGAATCAATTTCCCATTTTTAAATTCATTTGTTTATCAGGGTATTGTTATAATTTTTACGTTATTAAATTACAAATTTAAAGATTTTATTAATCTTAAATTTAATAATAAATTCGATAATTTAGGTTTTATAAATGATTTAAAGACTCACTTGAATAATTTGACGACTGCTGATAGTAATTTTAGTGACAAAATTTGGTCGATTAATATTTTATACTTGGTGAATAGGAATTTAGAAATCATTGATATAGTTCAACAACAGCAAGCGCAACTCCAATATCAACAGCAGCAGCAGCAACAGCAGCAACAGTTAGCCTTCCAGCAACAAGCACATCAACAAATTGAACAACAAGTAGCTCAACAAGTTACCGATTATCAAATATATGCCCAAGATTATCAAAATTTACCAGAAGCTTCAAATATGTTTGATTTTGATATGTACCCATTGAATTTCCAATCACCACAGTATCAGCCCGATGCAAATGTTCCAAATTCTTCAAATAATGTAATCGATAATGATGTCATTAACCCCCAATTCGGTGATTTGGAAAATATATTTAATGCTAATCCAGTATTCAATAATTCAAATGACTTCATCAATATAAACCTAAATGACCCATTTTGGATTACAAATCCCGATAATTTACCATATTACTTGTCTTCACCCAATGAAGAAATACAAATGAAAGCTGAAAGAGAATTGACATCCAGGAAGTTAAACAGAAAACCACCACCAGGTCAAATTCCAAACAATAGGAATGATAATAATAGAGGGGGTATGGGTAATGATACAAAAAAGCCACCGGTTCCAAATCTGATTAAAAAATTGAAATCTTCCATTCAACAACCACGACCTCAACCACCTCAAAGTTTAAATTTAAAAGAGTAAAGAATACAATATCTTTATTATACTGTAATATATTTTTTATGCGTAGTATATTTATCCTCCTGCTCTAGTAATTGAAATTATCCTTGTATCAACTACCTTCTGCCACAATTTCGATCCATATGTACCTATATATCCTACCACCACTTCACCTACCATTCGTCTACCATTCTTCTTGGATATATCCTACCACCACTTCACGTACTGCTTAGGTACTTTATATGGTAATTTGATTGAAAACGACACCCATGTCGCCCCAACATTAGATTTGGAACTCAATTTGTTAAAACCTTCGATTAATATTCAAAGTATACTATTAACTAAATCCCGTAGGTTTAGGCATATTTATAATTATACCATACTTCCGAATTTATAAATATGCTTAAATCATTCATTTCAAGCTAATTACTTTCTAACCGAATGTCGCAGATGATTTTTTGGTAATTTTTACATTTTATAGTCAAGTATTTTAAACTATTCATCATGTAGATCTTACACAATTTTATGGTAAACTAATAGTTTTGTTAATGTTGATTAATTTTTCAATCTTGATCAATGAGTTTATTCGTTGTTTAAAGTACCACTAAAGTCCAGATAATATAGCATTATAGATAAACCTTATAAATATCCCTCTACTGTTACATACGATATTGCTACACTTCACTTCAAGCACTATAAACATGTCACAGAGTAATCATATAGTTAATTGGAAATATCCAAAGACATTTGCCCGTTCTTACTGTTTACCTATACACCAACTGTCTAACTAGTTATGGGTTAAGTACCCATTTTTCCAAATTCTTAATATCCACAAACTATACCACTAGTACTCCAAGCTTAGTCAACGACCTGTAGACCATTGAATATGAACTACATCATTGATCACGTCATGGTATTTGATCTGCATCAGTGAATTTGCACTACATTATGGAATTTGAACTACATCATTGAATATGAACTATCAGAGGATTCTCGTAGTACCCTGCCGTACCGCGATTGGAAGCCAGTTGGTGCGACAACTGGGCGGGCCATCAATAACGCTCGCACCAACTCCCCAGGAATCTCATCTACCCGATGAATGGGGTATTTTCTCACTGGTCAACATCTGTCCGTTTAATTACAGTCTATTTATCATCACCACAGTTTATTTAAATTATATTGAAAACAAGTAAGATGTCCACCTTTAGAAACTTTGCTGGTAGTATATTCTCCAAGCAGACCCTTAGATATATGTGTACCACCCACTTTTGGGGACCGGTTTCCAACTTTGGTTTGCCAATCGCTGCTATAATGGATTTCAAAAAAGATCCTGAATTAATTAGTGGTCCAATGACGGGTACATTAGTTGCTTATTCTGGAGTGTTCATGAGATATGCCTTGGCTGTCACGCCAAAGAATTATTTGTTATTCGGATGTCATTTGATAAATGTTGCAGCACAGTCCTTCCAAGGTATGAGATGGTTAAATCATCATTATAAAACCCCCAAAAAGATTGCCGCTAAGTAAAGATTGAACAAACGAGAGGGGGCATCAGGAGAGAACAAAGAAGATTGCACAAACGAAACATTGAAACGAAACATTGGAACGAAGTAAGATTGAAGTTTACATAGATGTTGTGGTAGATAGAGGTATATAAGAGGTTATTCATATATTTATTATCATTCCGTATTCACCCTTTTTAATTGTAGTTATTTTGTAGACCTTGTGGACTCTATGAGGGTAAGAAATCAATATAGTAGACAAGGGTTTAAATCCATCAGTATAGTAGACAAGCATTTAAATCCCATCAAAAATCGATTTGATGGGATCTTGCGTTGGTCCAAATTCTTCATCATCGGCAAAATTAATATTCAATTGATCAATTTCATCTGTATCTGCTTCTTGACTTTTTATGAAAAATTCTCTTGACTCTCTATCCCTGCTATCATGGGTTGACTCTTCAGTGACTTTTTCAATCTCCCTATCTAATGTACCTTTAGGAGTTTCTAATTGATAATTTAGTCCTAGCTTGCCTTCATCATTGGTTAAACTGAAAAACTTGACCATTATTTTTGTATTGGTATTCACCAACATTATGGGATCTCCATTATCTTTGAAAAAAAATTCAAAACAATCATTATCGTTAGCCTTTATTAAATTAACTAAATTTAAAAAGATTCTTAAAAATTTTAGTTTAAAATTTAATGTAATTTTAAAATTAGGATTAATATTGGTATTGATTAAATCACTTAGACTAATGGAAATAGTGATTGTCATAGGCTGTTTTAAATAGTTATTATCTTTTAATATTTGTTTGGTAAATCCATTGAATTGAATCTTTCCATTATTTATATCAATTTTAAATTCTTCCGTCGTCAACGGGATCATATCGACAAAATTCTTCAAAATGGAGGGGTCCATCATCATGTATTTTATACGATCATCACCTGGTTGTTGTAGTGGAAATAACATTGAATAATCTTCAATTGAATTATCACTACCTTTAACAGGCTGATAGTTAATTTGATACTTTTTAATGATCAACTTATTCTTAATATCAATTAATAATTTAAATTTGGCATTAGACTTGATCTTAAATGTTATAAAACTGGTGATATCAAAGTTTTTAAATAATATTGATAAATGCTGTGAATTGATGATAAAACTTTCATCATCTTGTCTGACCTCTTTTGATCCAGGTAAATAAAACTCAAATGTTTTGAAAAATTTCAGGGGGAATACGACTTCTCCTTGGTTGGTGCTTGTTTGATTAACCCCTGATATCACAATTTGTGTTTTATCAATTTCGAACTTTATAAACTCTGAAAATAATGCAATTGCAACGATGGATTTCGTCCAGATTAATTTGTGACTATCATTATCAAGCTCAGCTATGAACATTGTTCACGTTTCACCGTCTTCTGCCTATTAGACCCCACCAAAACCACCAGAATCTCCAAATCAATTCAAAATCAATTCAAATCAATGGTAAAACACGTAGAATTTCTCACCTCTTATCTGACTCTCGTTGACTCCAGAACAGAGCATCACTCTCATGGAATTTTTCATAAAATTACATTGTTTCCAGGTTAAATCACTAAGCTAAGCGACGAGCTAATACCAGATCAAAATTACCTCTACAATAGAAATATGAGTTATAAAGTATTAGTGATTAATCCAAATTCGTCGGTCAAAGTTACTAATGATATGTCCAATGTCATACAATCGGACTCCTTGATATTTGATTACTACACTGCACCAAGTGAATCGCCCAAAGAGATCGATGGCCACGAAAGTTCCATCAAATCAGAGTCCGTGGTGTTACCTGACTTGATCAGTAAACAACTCCATTTGAAATATGATGGCTATTTAATTTGCTGTTTCTCGAATCACCCATTAATCCATTCTTTAAAGGAGCATACCAATAAGCCCATCATGGGCATCATGCAAGCTTGTTTGATTTATCATTATATGGACTTTAGTATCAAAAACTCCATAATTATCACCAGTTTTGAATCATGGAAGCCAATTTTGGATGAGGAAATCTTAAGTTTCTACAACGTTGATCAATTGCCTAAAAACTTTCATCACACCCAGAGCTTCAATATCAACGTGTTAAATTTAAACAATCCGGTGGTTTTCCAGCAAATCAGGCTGAAAGTTGAAAGTATTATCGCTGACACTAATATCGATTGTGTGTTATTGGGATGTGCTGGAATGGTGGGACTAGACGATAAATTAGCCCAAGAATTTCCTCAGGTAAAATTCATCGACAGTGTTAAGATTGGCGTGGAATTATTAACGTCGTTGATTCGGTTTAGTCATCTCTCTGGAAATAAGCTGAAAGTTGACCTGTTGATTTAAATAGGCTAAAATAAAGGGTTCGCATTCTCCTTTACCCCCAGCTTTCTCATGTCTAGACCTTCAATAATTAATAGAATCTTACACAGAACTAGTTCCAACTTATCATCCAATGGATCGAAAGACGTTGATAATGATGATAAGTTGGTGGACGACGATCCTCCTTTGCCATCGTTAAACTTCCACGGTTATAAACCCACCACCCACCACAAATTAATTGACGATGAATTAGCGAGTAATTTAAGAAATCTATTACCTCCAAGATTACAATTATATGACGATTGGTATTTAATGTATTCGTTAGATCAACATGGCATATCGTTAAATACATTATATAAAAATTGCAATTTAAATCATCAAGCAAATGAGTTTAAAAGATCGGGTTTTAAACAGCAAGGTTATGGTGATCAAGTCATTAATAAAATGATCACTAATGGATTTAGAAATGATGATAAGAGACGAAGACCGCTAGGTTATGTGTTGATTGTCAAGGACCATAAAAATAATCGATTTGGTGCTTATTTAAACGAAAATTTAAAACCGATGGAGCATAAACGTTACTATGGTAATGGTGAATGTTTTCTTTGGAAATTAGAAAAAATTAGTCATCGAAAGATTCATTTAAATAAAAGTTCATCTGGAAACGAAAATAAAGACGGAAACGAAGAAAAAGATGGAAACGAAGAAAAAGATGGAAACGAAGAAAACGATGAAAACTTAGAAAAAGATGGAAACTTAGAAAAAGATAGAAACGATGAAAAAGATAGAAGCGATGCAAAACATGGAAACGATGAAAAACATGATAAACATTATAGATTTAAAGCATTTATGTATACCGGTATTAATGATAATATAATATTTTCAAACCATGAATTCATTTCAATTGGCTCCTCCAACGGTCAAAATGGATTATTTATAAATCAATCGTTGGATGAAGGGGTTAGTCATAAATGTGATACCTTTGGTAATGAAATTTTAAATGGTATTGGAGATTTTGGTGAAAGCAATACGATCAATTATAATGGAAAAGTATCACATATTGGGAAATTTAAAATCGTTGGGTTGGAAATTTGGAGAATAGGCAGTTTAGAATAAATATCTGGGGATTAATTCATTACCTTTTTAAAAGAATTGCTTGCCTTCAGTGGAATCCTTTAGTGAAATCTTCTAGTACAACCCGTTAGTGAAGTCTTGATTCAAGTGAGTTTGTTTGTTTTCTGTACAATTGACACTCATGGATATTTATTCAGCTTTGATAGTAATGGAGGTTGATGCTTGATGTCATCACTCTAGTAATATTATATTATCAATGATGAAAAGCATTATTAAGAATGTATGAAGAAGTTGAAAGAAACGAGGAAAATGAAAGAAACGAAGAAAATGAAAGAAACGAAGAAAATGAAAGAAACGAAGAAAATGAATGAATCAATGGAATGAAACGAAGCAATTGAATGAAACGTGCTTGAAAGAATTCAGTGGCCTAATTAACTGGTATTAATATGTCCTGTAATGATTAATCAATAAGTTTAATCAGCAAGGACTAGCCCAAAAGAATGCAGCAATTGGTAAATCCTATTTAAAGTGTAACATTCTCCATACTGACATTGAGTTAATACTGGATCCAATGTGGAATGGATATAACTGAATCGGGCAATTAAAATTTGATAAAGTCTACTAGTAAAATGGAACGAAAGTTTAAAGTCTAGTAGAAGAGGAACGAAAGTCTAAAGTCTAGTAAAATAGGTACGGAAGTCTAATAAAGTCTAGATCACAATCAACGAATAGCCCTAGATCTCTAGTTTAGGAGACAACACAATTACACAATTAAGGTATATAATCAAACAACAATCGTACCAATAAACAAGTTCCCTGCAGTCCAATATTTCAGTCCAATTTCTTAGTCCAATTTTCCGGTCCAATTCTTCCATTGTATTGAACATTAATTATCAACGTCAGAAATCATCTATACCTCCTATTTCTCTCTTTCCCACTACCCTCCCTATATCTACCATGGTTGAGTTTTTTAATTACTCTTGGTCCTCTTTTCTCTTGGACTCTATTCTTTTTAATCTTAGCCTGAAAAATTTTAGGTTTTGCCCACTGGACCAACCAACTATGGTCGAAATATATTTTTCAGTTATCTTGGTGTATTCTTTTCAATGGGTTAAGCAATACAGAGGTATTTATCGTACCCTGCACATTAAGTGCACATTAGTGTACACATAGTGTACACATAGTGGTTGCATACAGTCAATGAGGACGTTGCAAAGTTCTCCTCCACCGCTGTCTCACAATCTCCCTTCCATTGTTCCCCTTGCTCTCCAACAATACAACGGTTTTCTAACATTTTTTGTACCGAGCGAAAGGCTCCACATTGAGTGTAATTTATATGGAAGAGTCAATTTTATTGAATCAGTGCAAGTAAGTTTTAAAGAAACAACTAAATTGATTTAAGATTTGGCTCGGTAAAAGCAGATGGATTCCGAAATTACAAGGAGGCGGAGTATACAAGAAAATCCAAGCCTAAATTATCACCAACTCTAAGGCAAAAAATACAGAAAACCTAAAGTTCGGATATAAAAATCAGCGTTAGGAGAATATTTTTTACTCAAGTAAGAGTTGACAGACTTAAAAATTAGCCAGTCGATTAGCCTAAACTCTAAATTGAGGTACCCATTGCATTTTGCAAACATTAAAGCCGTGGGCATAAAAACTAGGTTTACACACATCATATTACTGAAACAGCACCAAAGCGGTAGTGTAGTTACATGCCAATATAAAACAGCTGTGATGGTTGCAAAACACCTAGGGTATTCCGTATTACCTCTGTATCGATCCTTTTGTCACCTAATTTTACCTTGGTTCGTTTATTTGATCTCACCTTTCTTTTATTAGACGAATACTCATCTGGAGATTTGTTTCAGAATATTTGCCATGGTGAACTCTGAAACACTCGCTTAGTCCGACATTTAGTGGTTCGTTTTTCCATTTGTTTCATGTTTTATTATTCTTTTGTTTTCGTTTCTGACCTACCGGCGGAGTAATGTAAAAAGGGGTAACAATAGCGTATTCCACGGCGATAGTCCATAGTTGCAATAGCTTAATTAGAGGCTGAAATAGAGAAATCGACCCTAACCACGCAGATAGGTTGTTTCACCTCCAACCGATACACCTAGTTCCCCGATCCGAAGGAAGAACGTTTAGGAACACCTTTTTCATGCTTCTCCATGCCCTCATTAGCCTAATTAACCTAATCCACCTAATCTAACTTTTCATCAACATTCTTTTATAAAGCTATTCGTTTACGATTAGTCGTCAACTTTAACCTCATATTGGAGGTTGACGCATTTCGTGAACACCCATTCATATAAAAAATAACAATCGATAGCTTACAGTTGCAGTGGCATGTGTTTTCGTTAATTACGAGCTCAATCAATTATCCTCTTGTAGTTCACTCTAGGCATTTTACCACTTCATTTCGGTTATATGTGCGACATAATACAAAATCTAACATTTCAAAAAAAAAAAAAAAAAAAAAAACTCTAAATATCAAGAGTTAATGTGGTACAAATTAAAAATAGAGTGGTTAATCGTAAGGATTTTTTTGCATTGGGTTCTTCGTTCATGCATAAACTGTACAATCATATCCCTTGGTAAAAATAAATCAAATGGTGTGTTTCTAAAATGCCATCAAGTTTTTTTGGCTATAAATTGATTCACTTCCCTTAGTTTTCATATTTCCTTTCAATTTTCCTTCAAGTGGTTTATTAGATACATTCGCTATGAAATTTACATCAACTATTGTTATTTGTAGTCTTGCTTCCGCTACGCTTGCTACTTTCGGCCATGGTGGTCACGGTGGTCACGGTGGTCACGGTGGACACGGTGATGAAGATTGTGATGATACCACCACTACACCTGTACTTCCAACCACTGATTGTGATGATACTACCACTACACCTGTACTTCCAACCACTGATTGTGATACTACACCTGTCCTTCCAACCACTGATTGTGATACTACACCTGTACTTCCAACCACTGATTGTGATACTACACCTGTCCTTCCAACCACTGATTGTGATACTACACCTGTCCTTCCAACCACTGACTGTGATACTACTACTTCCCATCATCACGAAGAGCATAACCCATCAAGTTTCCCAAGTAGTTCAGCCGTTTCAAGTTCCGCTACTTCAAGTGCTCCAATTACTTCAGAAACTTCCTCACCACCAGAAATTACTAGTACTGATTATATCACTACTCCATCTACAACTATCGTAACCATTACTTCTTGTTCAGATAATGGATGTGACACTACTCATGTTACTACTGGTGTTACTGTTGTCACTGTTACAACCGATACCATTGTAACAAGTTATACTACTTGGTGTCCTTTTAGCTCAGAATCATCAACTATCCAATCATCAAGTGCTCCAGCACCTTCATCAAGTGTTCCAGCACCTTCATCAAGTGTTCCAGTTCCATCATCAAGTGCTCCAGCACCTTCATCAAGTGTTCCAGTTCCATCATCAAGTGCTCCAGCACCTTCATCAAGTGCTCCAGCACCTTCATCAAGTGCTCCAGCTTCTTCATCAAGTGCTCCAGTTTCTTCATCAAGTGCTCCAGCACCTTCATCTTCTGTTGAAAAATCATCAAGTGCTCCAGTTCCTTCATCTTCTGTTGAAGAATCATCAAGTGCTCCAGTTCCTTCTTCATCAGTTGAAGCTACCTCATCAATCGAAGAATCATCAAGTGCTCCAGTTCCTTCATCTTCTGTTGAAGAATCATCAAGTGCTCCAGCACCTTCTTCATCAGTTGAAGCTATCTCATCAATCGAAGAATCATCAAGTGCTCCAGTTCCTTCATCTTCTGTTGAAGAATCATCAAGTGCTCCAGTTCCTTCTTCATCAGTTGAAGCTATCTCATCAATCGAAGAATCATCAAGTGCTCCAGTTCCTTCTTCATCAGTTGAAGCTACCTCATCAATCGAAGAATCATCATCAGCACCAATTTCATCGGCACCAATTTCATCAGCCCCAGCATCTTCAGGTACTGAAACTGTTACGATTCCATCAACCACCATTGTTACTGTTACTTCATGTTCAGATAATAAATGTTCAACTTCTGAAGTCACCACAGGTGTCACCGTTGTAACTGAAACTACCGATGAAACCACTACTGTTTACACCACTTACTGTCCAATTACTAGTGAAGAATCTACCGCAGTTTCAACTACTGAATCGTCAAATGTTGCTCCAAGTTCAGTTGCACCAATTACTAATTCATCAGAGGCTCCAGAAACTGTTACTTCAGAAACTACTACTGTTGTTACTGTTACTTCATGTTCAGATAATGCGTGTGAAACTTCTGCAGTTACTACTGGGGTTACCGTAGTTACTGAAACTACTGACGAATACACAACTGTTTACACTACTTATTGTCCATTAACTGGTGAAACTTCCAAAGCTTCTACTCCAGTTGAAACTACTCCAGCTGAAACTGCTTCTAAAGCTACTACTTCAGTCGTAGGTACTACCCCAAATACTGTTGCGGCTGAAAGTTCTGTTGTTCCAACTACTTTATCAACTATTGCTTCAGAAGAAGAAACTACTAGCTATGTTGAGGTCACTGTTACTTCAACTTATTCATTAGAGTCAACTATTTGTAATGGAGATGATTGTGAAACTACTACTATATTATCAACCGGTACTTACCCATCATCAGTTGCTGATGTTACATTTACCCCTGCAGAATCAACTTCAACTGGCTCATCATCTTCACCATCAACCGTTGCTTCTGTGTCTACATTTGAAGCTGCTGCTAACAAATACCAATTACCAGCTACTGGTTTAGTGGCCGTCTTTATGTCAATTATGGTTTCCTTATTTTAAGGAGTTTTGCACTTTATTTTTATATTTTTATTATTTTTTTGCTAATCATATTAGCTTGTTTATAGGTTTCCCAGGGTTTTTATAATATTTTCGCTTTTAATTTTGTATCATTTTTCTTTTTATTTTTATATCATGTTTCGTCCTTGGGATTCATAAGTTTTAGGTTTCATTGTTCATTTTATTTTTTATTAGAACTATAGTTTACGCTTTTCTTCAATATATATTTTTAATTCATGTATTTCTCTCTCCTCTTGTTTACTTGTTTTAGTCTTCGTAAAACATCAACGAATCAGAGAAAATAAAAGAGAAGTAGAAATAATTTAAGAAAACTTTTATTTTTCTAAACCTTTAATTTACCATACCGTTGAGGATGCCACTATACACAGGGTATAAACCATAAAATCAAATAAAAAATCAAATAAACCAGCCCAAAATTATAAAAATCAATTGTTGAAATGAAAACAAATTTCTAGTAAATAAATAAATGCAATAATAATCATTTAGTCATAAAAAACCCATAAAATAAATGGAGTGTCCTATTAATTTATTGTTGAATTAAATTAATAGTGTTGGCATGTTGAGTGCCAAATTTTGGGATGTTGTCCTGCGACAGTGAATAACAATAAAACAAACAATAACAAACATATAAACAGAAAGCCCTTAGGGCTTACATAAGTAGAAATTATAAGGCAACTTCTAAACCTTGGAAAACGTTAAATAACGCTTTTGAATCATCAGTGAAATTATTATTAACAAGATTACATAAAACAAAATCATCACCAAATGATTTCATAAATTTAATAAAATTTTCAACTTCTAGTTCTTTACCTTTAGTAAAATCTTTAGCTAAATCACTTTCAAAAATTCTAACCCATTCGTCAATTAAACTGAAAGCTTCATCTTTCCAAGCTAAAAATGAGTTTTTTTCAACAATGGTAGGTTGAACAATTTCTTCACCTGGGAATACACCCCAAGTAACAGCATTTATATCACCTTCAGAAGTATTGGTGAATAATTCCCCGCTTTTATTAACCATATAATAAGTCAACACCCTTGCGTTATTTTCTGATGATTTATTAAATGAATCAATTTTATCAAGCAAATTATTTAAGATCAGTTTATGACAAAAGAATTCTAAATATTGCTTTTGGAAAACATAACCATTTTTTGGTCCCCAACCGTACGTTTTATCATTAGACTTGGTTGCATTTAATGGGGGTTGAGAATTAATGGTAATAAACCCTTGTTTATTCAATCCAATTAAATCCGTTGTCATAACGGCAGTATCACTATCAATTGGACCATCAGACCATGGAATTGATTTTAATTTACCGGTTAAATAATTGATTGTCAATTCACCAAAGTCTTTTAAACATTGAGGATGACCCCATAATTCAAACGCTTTCTTTGGTGATTGTCTTAATAATTCGGTAGCATTTAAATCAATATCACCAAACGCTGGTGAAGAAGAATCCCCCCATCTACCATTTGGAAATTCATCCCAAGTTGAAGTACGTGAAATATATGAATGTTTTCTGTTTTGCCAGAAAATTGGACGAATAGTTTCCTTTTGTCTTGAAGGATTTAATGATTTTCTCCAAGGTAAAACGTCACCACCAATTGTATCATGTGATTTAACTGTTTCAATTAAATTCAATTTTTCTAAAATCATAATCGTCGATCTTTCTAAATTCATAGTGTAAAAATGCAAGTGTTTGATATGACCGGAAGCTAATAATTTTGCACACATTTCAACTACTAATTCTGTTCCCTTTTCTCTAACTAAGAAATCATCATCTTTAATTGGATCTAAAGCATCTAAGAAATTTTGAGGAATTGCAATTTCGGACCATTTAGCTCTTCTGATAAATGCAGAATAAGTTGAAATTGGCATAATACCTGGAATAATTGGTAAATCGATCCCAATTTTACGAATTCTTGAACACCACTCAATAAATTTATCAGCGTCATAAAACATTTGAGTTACAATAAAATCAGCCCCTGCATCACATTTGACTTTTAAAAACTCAAGCGTCTTTAAATCATCCGGTTCTTCAGGATGACCTTCAGGATAAGCAGCTACTCCAATATTAAAATAATCTCCGTAATTCTTACGAATATATTTGATTAAATCCTTAGCATATTGGAAATCACCCGTGGATTCACTACCATCTAATGGTGGGTCACCTCTTAACGCTAAAATGTTTTGACAACCTGAAGCCTTAGCTCTTGATAACGCTTCGTCAATTAATTCAACTTTCATATTTGTACATGTTAAATGCATGCACGTTTCTAAACCCAATGCTGATTGCGCCGTGTAAACCATTTCGTTAGTTAATGACGCATGCTTACCACCAGCACCCCAAGTAATATCAATGAAAATTGGGTTCAAATCATACATTCTGTCCATTCTATCATATAGATTCTGAATACCTTGAGCGGTTTTTGGCACAAAAAATTCAAATGAAAAGGTAGCAGGCGGTGGATTTGGCGATGAATACGCTTGGTTCAATTTCTCGGTGATCCTCATCTTACTTTCTCTATTGAAGATACTTAACGCTTTATATTTTCAACTTTATATTTTTCCTTCAGTTGAAATTGGAAAATGTTAGTCAGAGACCGTTACAGGATTTTTTTGATCTGGTCGCATGGGTTTAATTTCGAGAGATTTTTGTCGACAATCGCACGTGACACTGTACATTCAAAAATTATCTATACGAACGATATCTCTCGTCGTTTACAATTCATCATGTTCCAAATCATGGTTATCATCGTCTGAAGCATAGGCATTATCGTCTACATCGCCATCAGACTCGTTATTCCCATCATTAGTGTCAGGATCGGGGGTTTTGCCGTTTTTTGCAGCCTGTTGAGATTGCAATTCAGTGACTAACTGTCCGATTTCAGAGTCGTATTCAAGCCATTCAGGGATTAATCGTTTAGCAACGTCAAGTTTGTTCTCCCTGGTCAAAGGATTATTGCACAAATCGATGTTTTTGGCATCACTTAGACTTTCGTCCGAACACCAAGTTTCACACCATAAGTAATCTTGCGGTAAACTATAAATTGGGATAGATCTTTGTAAATTGTTTGGCAAATCTTGATCCAAGTTAGATAATGAATTGGGATCGGAAGATAATTTCTGGTAATGAGATCTTAATTTATCGCCTGCTTCCAATTGTCTGAATAATTTTAAATTTACCTTGAATAATGCACTAATATGATAGGTCAAATCATTGTTTAACACTTTGGACCAATATCCTTGTTTCCAAAACCTAAACGCTTCCATCTCTTCACGGGATTCACACATGGGAACAAATCCGTAAGGTGCTGTAGTACCCATATCAATATCAACTAAATTCTTCATATCATATCGGTTAATTTGATCAGCATCAACAAATATAACTTGATCTAAATCTTGAGGGAACAACACATCTAAGAATAAGATTTTATAACCCCAGATAGTTCTCTGTCTCAGTTCTTGTTTTCTTAGCCACATTGGCCATTTATAACTGATCAATTCATAGTCAAAATTAAATTTAGAACTTAAACCTGGTAATAGTTGTTTGAATTTGGGGGTTAGATAATCGTCAATTAACCAGAATCTTACCAGGCTGCTGGTATGTTTCATTATCGAACGCATCATAATCGATAATAATTTCTCATATAATTCACCTGAAGCAACTGTAAAAATATTAATATCTGCATGTCTGGAGCCTTTTCTATCATTAATTTTGACAACTTGTTTTCTTTCACTTAATCTTGTTTTTAAAACCAATCCATCCAAAGTGAAAATATTGATAGGAATTGATCGTTTAGGTTCAATATTAAATTCAAAAGAATTTTCGGTGGAGGAAAGTAATTCATAATTTGAATCTTCACCACAACTAATATCCCAGGTTCCATGATTTCCTGATACTTGGAAATACCCCAAGTTAGACATTATCATAGTATCTTTAACAGCATTCGGTTTGGACAATTGTAAGTTAAGACCCCTTGGAGGTAATGCAGTAGTTATGCTTCTAGCAAACCCTTCAACTAATAAATTTGTAAGTTCATATACAACTTTTTGCTGCTTATCCAGGTATTTTTCAAATTTAACATTATCCAAATCCAAATCACCAAATTTTGGTTTAACTACCCATCGTTTAGGCGAAAGAATATCAATAGCAAATACTTCCAGAGATGGTAAATTTTCAAAGTTGACCGCAACATTTGACTTAACATATCCTTGATCATCAAATTCAATTGGATAACTAGGGTAGACACTTTGGAGATATCTCCTAATTGGAATCGTCTCATAACTAGATTTTGGTTGAAGTAAAAATCTAGTTCTAACATACGGAACATTTAAAACAACTTCAATAAGGGTAATTAATTCTTGAGCTAATGGCAGCATTGGATCAATAATAACTAATATATCAATTAAAGGGTTCGTTGAATGATCATTATCAATCACAAAACAGTTTGCTAAATTCATGGAAGAAAAATCAAATCTTGAAACATCATCGACATATAGTTGATCATCTACAAAGAAAGACTTTAACAATGTTGATAGAATCAAATCTTTCCAATCATAGAATTTCAAGCCTGAAAACTTAGGGAAAAAATCATTAAATTGATTTTCATGGAATATTTCAGGATATTTCTTCATTACTTCATCAATTTTTTCAACTCTAGTTTTGAATTCATAACTGGATACTGTTTCTAAACTATCAGCTAAAAATGGAGAATCATCAATTTTTAAATACCTTGAATTAACAAGTAAAAACGAATGATTAGGTGGTAAACCTTGTTTTGATAAGAATGATTTAACCGATTCATTCGTACCAGATTTCTTTAAATTCAGTCTCATTTTAAATACTGAATGTAATAATTTATCAAGATCGTTTTCAGTTAATTCGCCACATTTTAATTTCTTTAAAATACCACTATTTGATGAATCAATTACTCTTAATCTAATATCAAAATTTGAAAATTTTAAAAGTTTTATAATTTCAACAAATTGTTCAAACACTTGTTGAAGGCTCAAATCACCAATCAACCAAACATCAACAGTTTCTTTAAGTTTTATACTATCATTTTTAACTTTAAATAACGTAGATTGATTAATTAAATCTTTGGTAATTCTCTTATATTTGAACCCGCTGGAATCTTTGGGAAAAATCTTGAGATTTCTTTCTAATTTTGCATCATTAAAGAGATATGCCTTTAATGAAGGACCAACTTGACCATTTCTAATTCCTTGTTGAATCTTGAATACATCTTTAGTTATCCGACGACCCATATCACCTCTCCAACTGTCGGATCTTAAATCTTTAATATTACCATTGAAAATAACGGAAGGTTGAGTAATAGAATATTTTGCAATTGTTTTTTTGTGAACTTCATTATTAAAGTCATATTTACCGATTGTAATAGTTTTGAAAATTTCATCAAATTCATTATCATCTTCTCTCATGAAAACTTTATATAAGAAAGCTAAAGCTTCTTTAGATGTTGTAGTATCATAAAGGTAGTAAAAGTATTTAGCAATTTTATCGTCTAAATCAGTTTCACCTAATGGTAATACTCCAATTTGTTGAGGAATACCTTTATCCAAGATAATTTTAGAAAAAGCAAACAAAACTTTTAATTGTTCTTTACTCGATAAATCTAATACAAATATTAAATCGTGGATATTTTCTTTCAAAGCAGGTAATTGACCAGGATTAACATTTTGACTTAAATATGCTTCAGATCTTGAAGTAATAAACGCTTCGTAATTTTCATCAGTTTCAATATCATTAATAAATGCAACACCTCCCCTTTGTTTTGACATTTCAACTCCAGGAGAAAAATAATCTTCATAAATTCTATATCTATTTTCATCACCACCACCACTATACTCACTTAATTGAACAGCATAATTTAATGCAAGTTTAGACAAAAGTAATTTAGCTTGATCAACGTTAAATCCTAAATCAGTTAATTCTTGAACTAATTTAACTTCAGTCTCTAATTTTTGAATTAAATTGAAAGTGTCCATTTCTAATTTATTAATTGGTGCTCCATTAATATAGATTCCTGAAGTACTATCTGAAAGGCCAATTTTTTCATTAGCTTTAATGTTTTCCACTATTTCGTCATCAATATTCCCAACATTATCAATTTCATTAACATAACTAGGGAAGTTTTGTAATATTCCCTTTAAAGTATTATATTTGTCCATTGAACTTTTTGTCATCGATAATATTAAAGAAGTTAATTTAATCCCAAGATCAGAAACATTATCTTCTGGAATTTTATTTATAAGGGTATGCTGGTGTTGTTTATCGGTTAAAGCATGATAATCTCCCAGTTTCAAGGTTAATACCGCTCCATAACCAGTTAAAGATTCTGGTACTTTCTCAACTGGTACGTAACGCCAAACAAATCTTAATTTACCACTTTCAGCACTTAAATACAAATTATGAAACATAGCTTTAAATTCTTTAGACTTAAGGTCTCCATAAAATACCAACAATGGTGATTTTTGGTTAGATCCTATTACTCTATCAAATGGTAATAATTGATCTAGTAAATCGCTTTTCTTCGTTAATTGAAGGGCAAATAAATCATCATTAGTACAATAAATTCTATCCTTGGATAACAACCAAGAAGAAGGTTCACCTTTCCTTTTAATTTTACTACCAAAACTATCCTTTTGACATAATTCACCATTGGCATTATAAGTTGGTAATACATTTTCAATGTAATCATCATAATGTGAATGGATCCTGGGTGAATAAAACTTGGTGTTTATACGTAAGTCGATGAAAGACTTATTGAATTGATCTAAATCTAATGCATTGTGAACTTTTTGATATAATAATTCATCATTCAGTAAAGATTCATAATCATAATTTTCATCGTCTTCTTCTTCATTTACAATAGCTTCAATGGCTCTAGCGTAAAACGATTCATCAATCGCTGAGACACTTTCAATTAAATGAAGATAAAACGGTATAGTGAATTGATCTTTAGTTTGCAACTTTATATTAAGCAGATTTTTGGCAGTTTTCAAGGTCATCCCTTCGTTTAAATCTATACCAGTATCATCACCAACACACAATCTGACTAATAACGAGATTAGAACCCCAAATTCAACTAATCTTATGTACATATTGGGGGGAGTTGAAAGATTTTGGTGAAAGACTGTAAAATCTCAATAATCAGTTCTGCGCAACAAAATCATTTCTAACGTTGTTTACTTGACGTGGTGATATAAATTACAACTTGATCAATGGTACAAAAACCTGGGAAAATATCAAAAAGGGAGATAGATCCTTCATTAATGGAAGTGGATAGCGAGTCTGGTGCCATTGACAATGGTATTAGTCAAGATGAAAGTCTGGGAGGTTCAGAAACTGATTTCTTTATATCCTCAGATGATGATGATGATTATGATTATCCAGAAAACAACCAAAAAGGTGCTGGGCCAAAAGATACAAACGGTGGTGGGGATGAGTATAATTCTTTTGATGATGATGATTATGAGGATGAAGCAGGCGATTATGATGATGAGGTTGATCATGATAATGATAATGAAATAGATCACAGTGATTCTGACGAAGATGAAGCAGATGAAGAAGATAGAAATGATCCACTTTTTGCCGATGAATTTGATGAAGAGGATAGTGGAATTGATGAAAATTTAGATGGTGAAGATTATAGAACTCAACTTAAAGGTGCTGCTAATTTTAAAATTAAAACCAAAAGAAGAGCATTTATGAAATATGCTAAAAGTAGTAAAGCGACCGATCCTGAACTTAGAGATTATCTTTCAAGAGCCAATGAAGCATTTGTAGGAAGGGACAACGATCAAGCAAAAGAATTATACCAGAAGGTATTAACAATCGATAACTCAAATACATCAGCGTTAAGAACATTAGGTGGAATAGCTCTCGAAGAGAATGATTATATGAATGCTCTAAGATTTAAGTTAAGAGCTGCAAGTTTAGCGAAGAGCGATGAAGGGCTTTGGAAGGAAGTTGCTAAATTAGCGTTAAATCTTGGATTGGAATCATTAGCTATCAAAGCATACTCAAGAATCATTGCCCTCAAGGGTAAAAATAGATATTTATATATTTTCAGAAGAGCTCAATTATATCAGAAACATAAAGTTTATGGTAGAGCGTTAGATGGGTTTAGAAAATTATTTCAAAGATTCCCATTAAATACTGAATATCTTCGAGAAGTTGCCCGTGTTTATGTTGAACAAAAAAGAGCAAGCGATGCCATAAATCTTTATTTAGATATTTTAGATAAGAATATTCATCTTGCCAAGGAAAATAAACGTAGTAAAAGAGCCAGAGAGAAAGCTAAAGTCCCAATCTTTGATTGGAGTTCATTGAATATTTTATGTGAATTGTATATTAATAGACATGAATGGAAGCCGGCACTAAAAGTAATCAAGATAGCTTCAAGATTTTTTCAAGGTAGAACTGATGAATCAAAGATTTGGGATGAAACTGATAACGATGCTGAATTTGATTCTAGAAGACTAGATATTTTAAGAAATCATAAACGATCTACCCCTGAGATGATAAATAGAAAATTCGAGTTCCCATTTATTGATATACGGTTTAAATTAGGTTTAGTAAGATTAGAACTTGGTCAAATTGAAGAAGCTTTTCTTCATCTTAATCTTTTATTAAAAGAAGAAGGACCAATACATGATTTATTATTAGAAGCTGGTAAAGCATTAGAAAATAATGGATATTATGAAGAAGCTTTGTCATTTTTAATCAAAGCCACCGATGACGAAGATTTAGGTCAAAACATTGATTTAATGTCGTCAATTGCAAAATGTTACTATGAAATTGGTGATTATATTAGTTCAAAAGATTTATATGAAGAAATCTTAAGAGAAACACCACATGATAATAATACGAAGCTTTCATTAGCCGAAGCATATTATTTTAGTAACGAACCTGAAAAGTGTAAAAAATTATTAGAAGAAGTTTCCTTAACCACGAAAAAAGTTGTTAGATTAACTGATGATATCGTAGATGATAATGGTGATTTAGTGGTAGCTGGTAAACATGCTAAAGAACCGTCTAATAAAAACATGACTGATGAACAATTAGAAGAAGCTAATGAAAAGGCAAAACGTAAAGTATTAGATACCTTTAAAAGCATCAATAGGTTAGAGGGGATTATATCTAAAGGTGACGAACTAGCAATTGATACTTGGATGCAATTGGCGTCACAATTGATTGAAATTTTTACATCAGTACCAAGTTTTTTCCCCCGTGATAAAAATAGAACGTTTAAAGGTATTGTTCTGTATAGACGTAAAAAGCCCTTAGAAATAGATGAGAGGTTAGCTAGAGTTTATAATCTTTATGAAGGTATGAGTAATAATGAATCTAATTCAAGACTGTTTTTAACGTCTGAAAAAGAATTTAGAGGGGTTGATTATGATGCGTGGTTTATGGTTTTTGTTCAGTATGCATTTTTTTTAAAGTATAAAGATAACGTTGAATATGCTAGTCAAATCATTGAGATTGCCATGGATGTTAGTGTTTTCATTCAAGATAAATCAAAAGAGTCGATGTTAAAATTAGTAAGAATCATCTTCGGTATACATGCTGGTGAATACCTGACTACCGTACTGAATTATGTGAGGTCGTTTCTTTTAAATAATCAATTTTCACCATTCATGTATAAATTTTTCCTTTGTTGTTTCCCATCAGGTAGTGATGCCTGGGAAACATTTTCAAATTATAATCATCAAAAGTTTTTCTTGCGTCAAATAAAGGCTTATGACTCGGTTAAGATTAATGATACCGTTATTGGTATGGCGAATATTACCGCCGATATTAAAAATGTAACGTTTGATAAGCAACCAACTGAATTGCTTTATATTTATGCTAATTTGTTAGGTGGTAGTAGGACCCATACGTCGTCGATTGTTTACTTGAATAGAATTTATAAACAATGTAATAAAGACCCAATGATTTGTTTTGCATTAGGTATAAGTCATGTTCAAAGATCCATGCAAAGATTATCATCAAATAGACATCTTCAATTACTTCAAGGAATGAGTTATATTATTGAATATAGAGAATTACGGTTGAAAAATGCTTCCAAGTATGAGGAACAAGAAGTTGAGTATAATATGGGTAGGGTATTCCATGTACTTGGATTATTAAATGAAGCAGTATCTCATTATAATAAAGTATTGACCTTCCATGAACTTTTAGGCGATGATTTGGATTATGATTTGCTGATTGATGCTGCTTATAATTTATCGTTGATTTATAATATCAATGGTAACTCCCAAATGGCTAGAGAACTAACTGAAAAGTATCTCACCATTTAATATTTATTTTAAATTGTAAATTTGTGTAGTGGTGTAAAATAATGTATAGTAAAGAATCGCGATGGTTCTGCTCTCATATTAAAAAATTTCCATCAACTGATTTATTTACTTTTCATTCACAACTTGCTCTAGTCGTTTAAACATGGTCAGATTAAAACAAAGGTACATTCTTTTTGAAATCTTGTACCCTCCAGAAGATATCAGTAATACATATAAAAAAACCGCTGAAGAAATTAACAATTTCCATCAATACAGTGAATCTCCCATTAATGCATTATTATCACTTCATAAAGAATCGCCACCTGAAATGAATGCAAAAACCATTACAAACACCATACGATCCAAAATTCAAGAGTTTTATGGAGACTATGGTTCAAGCTTTTCTGTACAGCTTAACATGAAATATTTCAATAACAAAACATCATCAGGGATCATACGATGCACGAAGACTAATTTCCATTATATCACGGCGGCGTTGCCCATGATCACTCAAATTGAAGGCAGGCCCGTTATAGTGAATTGTGTTCGTGTGAGTGGTACCATTAAGAAATGTGAAGACTATGCTATTGTTAGGAATCGAAAGTTCATGACCGATGTTAGAGTTTTGGAGAAAACTGAAAGAGGCAATATTATCGTTATCTAATACAACCTGAAGATTCAATTCATTGCTCCAAGATCGACTTCATCAACATATCAGTCCATGGTATCAGTTGATGGTATCGCATGTTGAGACCCAACTATGTGGTTCAAGATCCTATCAGTATATGCGCTTAAAGGACGTCACATTGCGAACAAAATTATCATCGATCTAAAACTTTTCAAAACTTTCCACAGGAAATAAAAAAATCATCAATGGTTGATTACTCGTTATACTTGGTAACCGACTCCACTATGGTGCCTGAATCTTCCAATTTTTTAAAACAAATTGAAGATTCAGTCAATGCTGGTGCCACCATTGTTCAATTACGTGAAAAATCCTTATCAACCTTAGAATTTATCGAACGAGCTGAAAAAGTTCACGAAATAACAAAGAAAAAGGGCATTCCATTGGTAATTAACGATAGAATCGATGTGGCCTTAGCAATTAATGCAGAAGGGGTTCATGTTGGACAAGATGATATGCCAGTCAAAATTGCTCGTAAACTATTAGGACCTGATAAAATACTTGGAGTAACTTGTTCCAATCCTGAAGAAGTCCAAGCAGTGGTTGATGAAGATATAGCTGACTATATTGGTATCGGTACAGTTTATGCCACGCAAACTAAAAAGGATACCAAGACTCCACTAGGCACAGGACCCATCGGGATTAGAAGAATGTTACAAGTATTGAAAAAACGAAATCAAAATGTTGATAAACCCCCAATTAAATGTGTAGCCATTGGCGGAATTAATGAAACAAATGCAACTAAAGTATTATTCCAATGTTGTATTGAAGGTCAGAAATTAGATGGGTTAGCAATTGTTTCATGTATTATGGCAAAACCTGATGCTCATCAAGCTACGATTGATTTTCAACAACAAATAGATGCTTTAGTTCCTTGGGTGAAAGATTTCCAACCTACCACTAAATCTTATAGATATAATGACGATATTAAACTGCAAATTGAAAAATTAAGGAAATCAGGGGCTTTAGTTCATCATATAACTAATAATGTTGTAAAAAACTTCAGTGCTAATGTAACATTATCGATTGGAGCATCACCTATAATGTCTGAATTACCTGAAGAATATGAAGAGTTTGCATCAAAATTACATAATATTTCATTGGTGTTAAATTTAGGTACTCCAACCTGTAATATGATGGATGTTTTCATCCATGCGATTCAAGTTTATAACAAGTATGGGAAACATATTGTTTTCGATCCTGTTGCTGCTGGTGCCACCAATGCTAGGTTAGAGTGTTGCAGAAAATTGTTAAATGCTGGTCAAATGTCAGTAATTAAGGGTAACGTAGGGGAGATTCTGGCAATTTGGAAATTGGCTAGTAATTATAATAATTTAAACTCGGATAAGTCATTGATGAGAGGAGTTGATTCCATTGCTAGTTTGAATGAAACTGAAATCATTGAAATGGGATTACTGGTGTCCAAAGATTTTAAATGTATTGTGGTGATTTCTGGTGCCATGAATTATATTATTGATGGCACAAGTGATACCATTGATAAAATCGAAAAAGTCATTGGTGGTAGTAAGTTGATGGGTGAAATTACAGGTTCAGGATGTTCATTAGGTAGTACAATTGCATCATTTATTGCTTCAAAAGCTGATACTAATTTGGCCAAATCCGATGGTTTTAATATTTTTGAAGCGGTAGTGGGTGCAGTCAGTTTATATAACAAATCAGGTAAAGAGGCGGGTGGTGTTGCCAAATATCCTGGGTCATTTATACCAGCATTTCTTGATCGCCTTGCAATCAATACTTCATTAGTTTAGTTAATGTAGGAAGTCTCAAATCTTTTTTCGCATCTTTGATCTATAAACACGGTACTGTCTTATTACAAATATTGGTATTAATACTATTACAGGTGGGTAATAGAAAGCAACAGGGATAAAGACATGGTGGTACAAGGGAGGAAGCAACCTAAACCGAAGTCAGTAGAAAGACCACCTCCTACATCGAAAATAACCAAAATAGCATCCTTAAAAAGATTTGCTGATAAAGATTATGCAAATTCAATATTACACGATGTTGCAAAGTTAGTGGCTCCTATAATGCATGAAAACCATTTCAAAGTAGGATTGTTATGTGAGATGTACCCCAAGAGTGGTAATTTATTAGGTTTGAATGTTAATAAAGGTCAAAAAATCATGTTACGATTAAGATATCATTCCAATGATCGACTGTTTTTACCCATGGGTGATATTGTCGGTACGATGTTGCATGAGTTGACTCACAATTTATATGGCCCCCATGATGCTAAATTTTATAAATTTTTAGATGAATTAAAGCAGAGATTTGAAGAGGTGCAATATAATCCAAGCTCAGTTCAAGGCTACGTGTGTGAAGAAAATAAATTAGGTGGTAATTCGACGTTTGGTGGCTATCAAAGTATAAGAGATAAGCGACTAAAAGTTATGACTAAGAAATTGAAAACTGAAACGAGGAAATTAGGTGGGGTTAAGAAACCAGCAAAAACCATTAGAGAATTGGCTTTGGAAGCAGTTGAAAGAAGATTGAAGGATTCTAAATGGTGCAACTCCAATGAGCAGCAAGACGCTGAGCCTGATGCAAACGAATTGGAAATCATTGAAGTCGACAAGGCACCTGATTCGGCAGCGAAGGAAATAATAGATCTAACTGATGAAGTGGAGATATTAGAGTCAAACCCACCGTCAAACCCACCGTCAAACCCACGGTATAACGATAAGCCAAATTACAATAAGATAAATGATGATGAAAACAACAGGTCAACCCAGGGGGGTACGGATATAATAGTGATTAACTAAGTACGATTGATGTCGTATAATCTTCATAACCTTTAAAGCAACTCCAAAATCTCGAAAATCTCTATATTACTCCAAAGCCACCATGGTCAATATTACTTCAGTCTTCTAGATATGTCAGAACCATGAAACCAGGCGATTGTTGAAAATGGTGGAAATGCCTATATCAGTCCCAATGGTGACTACTGCAACGCAACCCTGCGCGACTAAAATTAAACGGTGAAGGTCGAGCAAAATCACAGTCTGATCATAAATTGAATCAAGTTAAACTTACATAAACTGATCACCAAGATAGAAGATAGATTATATATAGATGAGTGGCATTGATACTCCTGAGGATTTGAAGAAGAAAATCTTGAGCAACAATTCCGGAATCCATAGTGGAGCATCATCGAGAGCAGCAACTCCCATTGCTAGTGATATTCAGAAGACTGATTCGATTATCAATTTAACCAAGCCACCGTTATACGGTATCTACAATGATAATTCAGCTACTGCGTTGAATATAGATGATAACGATGATGATGACGATAATAGCGGGTTATTTATTACCAAAACTAACGTTGAAAAGAACGGTGTTACAGATCATAAAGACGAAGTAGTTTTTGAAGGCCCAATTTCGACTGTTTTGCTTAAATTTTTTGCTAAAGTTATTATTTTAGGGTTTGTTGCATTTATTTATAATGAATTTACCAGTCAATTAAGAAACACTCATATCAAATTGGACAAATTTACCTTTCAACCATTATATGTTACTGAGTTATTATTGACTAATTCGTTAAAAAATTTAAAGCCATTATCAGTTTTGGGGGTTGATGAACCATTAGTGAATTACTTGATTATAGTGGTTGTTCAAGGTATGATTATGGGATTATTTCATCCTGTAATGGATTATGTCATGCCAGCCAACATCAATAAAAGATTATTATCATCCAATCCTAACCCTGGTAGATCAAACATTTTCAATGATGTTTTAAGGTCATTAATTACATTTATGGGTATAAGTTATGCCGTTAGACATATTGAATGGGCGAGTCAATTACAAGTCGCAGTAGTTTGGTCATTATTAAGTCCTGGTTTATGGTTGATTTTAGATGGTACATTAGGAGGGTTGATTGCCAGTTTGGCGGTGTCGATCTATGGTTGTTTTTTCATTTATGTTACAAACTTGGCACTTTTTGATCAATATAGCACAGTGTTACAGCCGATTGACTTCTTACCAATTTGGTTATGGACGGGAAGTTTCTTCTTTTGTGGTGTGATTATTTTTGGTACTTTAGGCAGAGCTTTATTTAAAGTGCCTGTTTCTGCTGCTTCTGTAGGACTTTAGCTACTATATAACACTGTCATTGTTTCGAGTACTCTGGTGTGTCTTTCTCCGGTACCTTTTGATGCCTTATACCTCTTTAGGTATCTTAGTTCTCTAGTACCTATTTAGGTGTCTTAGTGTCGCCCGTATCTCTTTGCATGACTTAGTACCTTTAGATGTCATAGTACCTTTAGATGTCATAGTACCTCTTAGGTATCATTCTCCAGTACTCTGGTGTGTCTTTCTAGTACATTTAGATGTATTAGCACCTCCTTAGGTATCTTAGTTCTCCAGTACCTCTCCAGGGGTCTCAGTATCTCTCCAGCTGTCTCAGCACCTCTCCAGGGGTCTCAGCACCTCTCCATGGGTCTCAGCACCTCTCCAGGGGTCTCAGTATCTCTCTAGGGGTCTCAGTATCTCTCCAGCTGTCTCAGCACCTCTCCAGGGGTCTCAGTACTTCAAGTAGTTCTCAAGTATCCGCCGTGGTACGGTTTACGCGAGAGGTTGCCACTTCATTCATTGCAACTGGAATTCATTACTCTACGTAACTGAGCTCAGTCATCATTCCTAAATCGTCAACTATCCTGCCTTATTAACGCCCTGGATTATTAATGCGCCGCATATCCCAAGTCTGTACACCGTAAAATGTGCTCAGTTACGATCCTTCATAACAATAGCTGTATAACACCGTCCGTATTGTACAGGTATGCTTTGACAGCTACATGAATTACCAGTGATTTGTAATGCGTTTACCATACACGCAACTTTTGGTTATTTGGCAAGGACGGTTGCAAAAATTGCTAAACAGAATAAATATGGATCGAATTTCCCCCCAGGGACAGTATTTAGTGAAACCGTAGATATCGAAACCGTAGATATTGAAACCGTAGATATTGAAACCCCTCGTTTGTTTAGTGTAACTAGCATGTCAGATTCCGAGAAAGTCGATACATTAAACGAGGTTGAAAGGGGTAATAACCCAGAAAACAACGATATTAATCACGATATTAATCACGATATTAATCACGATATTGAAAGTGGTACACCTCCTGGTACAAAATACGATGACGTTTTCAATAAAGGGTATGCATTTGTCATTCTTTTTGCTAGTTTTTTGATTAGTTTTTGTTCTTGGGGGAATAATGCAGCATTTTCAATCTATTTAGCTTATTATATTAGAAATGATACCTATGACGGTGGTTCGAGATTAGGGTATGCTGCGTTAGGGGGTCTCACCATTGGTGTAGGGTTTGTATTATCACCGGTTATTAATTTACTTCAAGGTAAGGTTGGACTTATTTGGATGTTATGTATCGGTAACATCCTACAAACGGCTGGGTTGGTATTAACTAGTGTTTCATCCCATCATAGCATTTGGCAGCTATATCTATGCCAAGGAGTTTTACAATCGATAGGGTTGGTATCGATAGGGTTACCAAGTTTTACTATCTTACCTCATTGGTTTAGAAATGATCCTTCAGGCTCCTCCATGAAACATAGACTATTATCTACATCGCTAGGGGTGTTTGCATCGGCCACGGGGTTTGGAGGGTTGACTTACGTTTTGGGGATGGAAAAAGTCATTGAAAGAAGTGGTGTTCGATGGGGGCTCCGAAGTCAAGCAATCATTAATTTTAGTCTAACGTCCATAGCAATATTACTTATGAAAGTCAAATCAAGTCAAAAAGTGAAAAAACAATTTAAATTAATTGACATTGCATTGCTTAAAGATTATGGATTCTACATGTCAATTATTTTCAATTGTTCAGCGTTGTTTGGTTATAGCATTTGTTTATATTCCATGGATTCCTATACTCAATCATTGGGGTTTAGTGCCAATCAAGGTTCAATTGCTGCTGCTATGGTGTTGGTCGGTACTGCTATTTGCCGTCCAATCGTAGGGATTATATCAGATAATATTGGTCCAGTAAATTGCAGTATAATTTGTTATGGATTAGCAGTAATTTTTGTATTTGCAATGTGGATTCCTGCACGAAACTATGCAACGGTGTTAGTATTATGTTTCGTATTAGGTGCATTGGTGGGTACATTATTTATTACTATGGTGGCTATAGAATTAAGAGTGGTTGATTTCCAGTTGCATAGATTAGGGACTTTTTTTGCCATGGGGCTTCTACCATTTGGGGTCGTTGGTATTGTGGCCACATTGATTGCATTTTCAGCTACAAAGTCTGAAGTTTCACCAGTGCAATTTCAAAATTGTGAAATTATTGTAGGTTGTGTGTTTTTATTGGCCATTATTGATTTGTTACTAATTAGAGGCTACTTTATAACGAAAGATGATCTAACATACGACGAAAAATTAAATGAAGATGAATATATTGGTATGAAAGTACCTGGCGGGTTGTGGTTTAAGAATATTTTCAGGATAAAACATTATAAAACCTTATAATATATTACCATCTTTCTTCAATACCTCTTCAAAACGATGCAACGATGACTCCAAGGTTTTCTTTATTATTTGATGAGCCTTCAAGATATAGTCCAACACTCTTTTAAATGTAGCGTCAGAGATTGGTTTCCACAGTGTGTCAATATTCCCCTGCCTGTGCTGACTTAATCGAACTGCTTAATCAAACTGCTTAATCGAACTTCTTAATCGAACTGCTTAATCGAACTTCTTAATCGAACTTCTTAATCGAACTGCTTAATCGAACTGCTTAATCAAACTGCTTAATCGAACTTCTTAATCGAACTGCTTAATCGAACTTCTTAATCGAACTTCTTAATCGAACTGCTTAATCGAACTGCTTAATCAAACTGCTTAATCGAACTTCTTAATCGAACTGCTTAATCGAACTTCTTAATCGAACTTCTTAATCGAACTGCTTAATCGAACTGCTTAATCAAACTGCTTAATCGAACTTCTTAATCGAACTGCTTAATCGAACTTCTTAATCGAACTTCTTAATCGAACTGCTTAATCGAACTGCTTAATCGAACTGCTTAATCGAACTGCTTAATCGAACTGCCTGTTAACACAAAACCCATGAAGAAGAAGGATATAATTATGGAAATGCTTAATCCCTTGAATCAAACAGTTATTCTTTAACATTGAAAATTTAAGTCGTTTAAAAGAAACTGAACGATTGTAAACTAGAAAACATAGATTAAAAAGATTTTTTTGGATACTTAGATAGGAAAGCTGATGAAATTAATTACAAACCACAATAAAACCACAATAAATCATTATTTGAAGGAAAGAATTGAAGTATGAAGCTCAAAAGAAGCTCTTGAATATCTTAAAGATGTTTTGCACATATTGAGTGGGAGAATAATACTGACGCAACTCCAATTCGTACTGATAATTCTTTCATGAATTTACCATATGTTGTGTACAGTTTTGATAAAGTTAAAGGCAATCACCAGTATCCAATGCTATTACAAACTCGAACCCACCAAATGGTTGACATCCATTCGAATCCGCCTAGAGTCAAAATGTCGATTTAAATTATTTGTGTCGTGTCCCGTGTCAAATAAACTGGGAAAAATTCTCTCCAATGAGAATCTCAATAATCAATATTAGTTCCAATCAATCAACTGAAACATCAACTGAAACAACAAATAAACAATGTCAGGAGGACCAGTACCAGTTTGGAAGAAATATACCACGGGGTCAACCGGGATCTGGGAGAAAATCAGACAATTATTAGTATTAGTTCCAAATAGATCTAGTGGTAATCCAGTGGTCCACTTGTTCAGAGCATTACCACCAGGAGGAGATATTGAAAGTGCCAGAAAGTATGAAGAACCCGTCACTATACCAGCAGGTGATATCAAAGGCAACGCTTACTATAAAAGAGACTACAGAAGAAACTACCCACAAGTCCATGGATTCGATCAATCAAAAATATCAGGGTTATTGAAATTAGGATCAGCTGAAACCCCAAGAGTTTCAATTGGTAACAAAGGTACTCAAGAATTATCCGTTTATGGCAACCCAGAACAACCAGTTAGTTTATCAACTACCTTAGCTTCCGTTGATGCCAAAATCATTAAAGGTGAATTATTAGGCTCTCAAGGTGAACCAATTGTTGCCCCATCATTGAATAAATTTAAATGGGAGATTTTAAGAGAACCTCAGCATGGTATGTACGTTGAAGATTATCCATGTCGTATATTCAGTGAACTGAAACCATCCCAACCATCATTATAAACTAGGAACCTATCCAACCCCTCATGACTTCACAAAGAATGCATTGTACTTGGTGTACACTATATAGATTTATATCTTAATGTTAAATATTTAAATATCTTATATCTGCTAAATACTCCAAGATCGTTATATCTGTTAAGATTTAAATATCTTCATACCTTCATTTAAATACGAAGAATACCTTATTATTTAAATATGTTCTTTCCTTATCATTAGACAACCCTCATAGCTTTTAATTTAAATATCTTCATAGCTTCATTTAAATATCTTTGTATCTTAGGGTTAAATGATTAAATACCCCTGTGCCGTAGATCGAATTCCAGGTGATGATGTACTGTAATACACTATTATCTGTCGTGTAGGTACCTTTACCTGATTGTAAAAACTCATCCACCGTGTGCAAAGTTTCACAAGGGTGAATGAACATCCAATTACCATGTTCAAATGGTAAATTATCAATGTTTAATGGTAAGCTAGTTAGCGAATCATCGTATACTTGCACCAATTCGTCAAATTCACCAGTTGTAATGAATTTTTGCAAGTATAATATGGGTACGTTAAAAATATCATCAAACAAGAACACCATCTTAACTAAATAGGTCCCTAATTTTATCACCAATTTTAACCCATTTTTATCGTTTACTCCGTCAAACGATTCAATTGATGTGGCTACAATTTTCAAATCGTCACCTTGTAAATGTTGCTCGATAATAGCTTTAAACTTGGGTAGAATACCATTGAAGTCATCATTAGTTATAGAGGTCATGGAGATATGGTCGCATTATTTTTTCATCATACATTAAACTACATTTCAATCAGTCATTGAGCTCTGTTCAGTCGAATAGAGTTCAGTTGACAGATATTACTCACCTTCTGATGAAGTGATAATAATCAATCGAAAGTAAAAAATCAGCAACAAACTTCCCGTTAAATCTTCTCTTTTTTTTTTCATGTTTTTGCTAGTATTTCTAATTCTTCTCTTCTCCAGTTTGTTCATTTAACAACCCTGACTTACCGTTATACAAAACACTGGAATTTGCTGCACTTATCGAATTTCTGTTGTACATTTCTTTGACCTTTTCAGCATTGGGGTGTCTCATAGGGATTGCATTGGCCACGGTTTTGTTGGAACCCAATTGTTTTTGCATAGCATAATCCCCACTGTCAAAGTACTTCTTGTCTTGGATTTTCGACGATAATATCTGCTGTCTGGAGGGTAATTTCCCATATAATCTGTAAATTTTTAATTCATCAGGGGTTAATTTGGACAAATCTAAATTTTGGGTGTTCTTTGGCGGTCTTAATGGATCATCTTCATTAAGTGAACTGGATGACATGTTTATTATCTGCAGCTGCTCTGGTTGTTGTTGTTGCTTTATATACTACTAAAGGTATTGCTAATTATAATTGATGCTGAACTGGTGTCAGTGAATGGGCAATACAACGAGGTTTTTGTGTGAGCATTCGTGGCTCACACGATTTTGTATGGATTCGATTTAGAACCATCTTTAAAGGTTAAACCACCGTAATAAAGGATTGACCAAAGGGACTAATAGGAGAAGGATGGATACTTGATAAGTAATGGTGTCGTAGACTTCCAAGGGAATTGGCACCCATTTGTTAGGCAACTTTTCAATATTTATATCTACCGCAAACGACTCTATGTACTGGTATTGGTCACTCCAGGTCTTAAAGTTGAATTGATAGTGGACAATTATATATATATCAAGCGTATCGCTTCCAGTGCCCCCAAGCTCCCTAGATGATATAAATTTATGATCGGTGGTAAAATCAATCGGTAATGTTGCCGGCCAACATACTTTTGCAAAGATGAAGTCATTGGACTCCAACGTCGAGTTATCGTAGTTGTTTAACTTTATAAGCAAGTTTCCTCCATCTCTGTCTTTGAAGGGTCCGTTTACCGTGACCAATTCCTGGGGGTGTTGGTAATTGGAGATATTCTTGATGGGATAATTGTCGATGATGGAATCGGTGGCATTAATTTTTGTTATATTAACCTGATTGAAGTTTGCACCGTTTTCCAGTTGATAAAACGATGGGATATCGTAGTATCTCGGTATGCTGAGCATGTGGACTTCGGTATTACCCTGGATCACTAGCAAAAACATGAAAATACTTATCACTCGTAACATCATCATAGTAGATCTAACGCGAAATTTCCACTAGTAGGAAATTTCTTTCACTGGAGGAGGATGAGATGGTCCAAACAAACAGTCGATACCGACGTGGACCTCAACATCAGCAAGTACTTATCGATGTTTTCTTTATGGTAAACCCAAGTCTCCAAGTTCAAGTGAGTCAAGTTGGGGAATGTTTGCGGGTTGATGAAGATTCTAAACTGACTCAACGTGAGTCCTCTTTTCATTCTACACTGGTGGAAGTTGATGGACATTTTTTGCAACTTGTAACCCGATTGCAATGGATTGTTCAAGAATTTGCCAAACCGTTCCAGGATCATGAACGAATTATCGTCGTTATACGAAATGTGGAGTTCAATTAGCGAGTCGAGGAGGTTGAACTGATCCAACGTAAACGGATAATCCCAGCTACAATCAACCAACGTCAACTTCTCCACCTCGGGGGTCACAGCGTGTGATTCCCAATTAAACCGATAGTTTTTCAACACTAATTCACGTAAATTACCAAAATCATGGAGATGATTCAAGTCGAAGATTTTGGGGGAATTATTCGACGTCAACCGATTGATGTTTTTAGGGTTCGGGTTGTCGTATTTCTGTAATGTATCGTTGTGGGCGGGATCGTGATACAACTCCAAGTACCGTAGGTTGTTGTCGCCACGGTATTTCAACCAGTAGGATGAATTATTGGAGTTTATTCTAAGGGTCCTCACTCTTAGCGTACTCAAAAGCTCTTGACTCAAATCGATTTGATATTCTCCGTAGGCGTAGCAGTCTACTATCCGTACTTCGTTGATCACTAGCTTATACTTGGTGATAAACTGTTTAAAATCGTCATCTAATAGATCATGCCAAATCACTTTTAGCTTATCAAACACAAACTTTGATAGTTCATTTCGGTAATACCTGTTTAATCCTATGAGTTTCAAACAATTTACTACATCCAAACTTTGAAATACTTCACTAATCACATTATCGGGCAACCCACACAAGTCTATCTCCCTCTTTTGCCGTTTATTCATTATAAACCAGTTCTCCCTTATAAACGATTGATAAACGATTGATCTGATAACATTCGCGTTTGATGAATGATTCCTCTAGACGTAATAAATCAACTAATTATCAATAGTCTCCAGGAAATTCACCACGATCTAGTGTCCAACATCCTTCGTCCGTTCCCTATCCTCACCATTGTTAGTCCTGAAACGTTTCGGCCTCCATTTATTCAAAATTTCAAATCATTAATTGGTTCAATTGGTCCCACATCAAATTGGACGTTGTCAATCATTAGCTTATTTTGTGTCTTTGCAGATATCTTGTACGGGTTTATACGGCTAGTGTTATCATTTTTAGCTTGTGGCTTCACCATAGTTTTACAATTGGTGTTTGCATTTTCATTATCTTTTTTCATAGTGTATCGTTGGGAAGTATTGAATCTTGATAATTTTAGACTTAATTTAGTATCATGAAGAGTCTTAGTTTTTCGGTGGCACTGGTACCAATTCCGATCAGGTACACTGTGTTGCTTTGCCTTGCGCTTGCATTAATCTCCTTGAAGTACTCCTTTCATGATTTAATGGCATTTAGCGAAACACTTCTACGATCGTCCCCAGAAATCCCCAGTCACCCATTATTCAGTAGATTTGAATTCGATCCACACGACAGGTTTGATTTGGATAATATCAAGTATACATGGATCATAATGACGGCGTTTATAGCATTAATAGGGTTTGTATTATCTTGATGGTATCTATTATCTATTTAAATGGTATGTTTATTCTATTGGCTATGTCTCCCAAACTATGGTAACGGGACCATCATTGACTAAACTAACATTCATCATTTCACCGAATTTCCCATCCTTAACTCTTTCTTCGCCTAATTCCTTACCAAGTTGGTTTAAAAACTCATTATATAACTCTCTAGCGATTTCGGGTCTTTGTGCATTATGAAAGTCAGGTTTAGTTCCCTTATTTATATTCCCATACAACGTGAATTGTGACACACAAAGAATCGACAATGAATCATCGTGGGCCAATGACTTTGCCCATGGTTTGCCTATATACTTCCCTGTATCAGTCTGCACTTGTAAGTCTTCAAATAATCTGAGATTGACGATTTTTTTACTCATTTTACTTATATCCTGTAAACTATCAGCGGTGGATATCCCCACCAACACCATGAGTCCTTGTTTTATCAGGGACACCACCTCGTTGTCCACGGTTACAGACGCTTGGAGAACTTTCTGGATTACAACTTTCATTAATATAAATCTAAACACACTAAATAACTACTCAGAAACTTTCAGTTCGCATCAATTATCATCAAGAATAAACGAACAGAAATACTGAATACCAGCAAATATCTCGTCCCCTACTGGCACGATATACTTGGCCGGTAGCAAGAACCCATGGCTGCCGCTGTCTCTCAACTTCAATTGATAGGCCCAATACGCCTTATGGTGATACATAAAATCCAATGCCGTACCACTGCCCAAGTCAGGAATTAAATCAGCATCTTTATCTTGACAAGCAGGTAACACACTATAGAACTTGCCACTTTGTAATCTAATAGCCTTCGATATGCCGTAGGCTAATTCTAACAAGTTTTCTTCGTCTCTGGGGTTTTCATTACATGAAAATGCAAATGGGAATAAGATTTCTTGCAGGTATGAATGCAAGTCGATATATCCGTAAATCTCATGGTTGTTGTTGGTTTTGTTCAAGTACTCGTTCCATATTCTCGACTCGATGGCTTCAAATGGTACTTCTCCGCTGTACTCTTCACCGCATGGCCAATCGGACGATTTTGTCCAATGGAAATCGTACGAATGGTCAATGTCAATGCCAAAACACCTTGGAATGATGGTTTCTTGTCTATTCTTCCTCCATAACCTATCAACATTCCAACTATATTCATATCCATCAGGATTTAATACGGGGATAAATAAGAAATCCAATTTTTTTAAAATATCTCGTAATTCAGGATTTGATGTATAGTATTCCAATACTGAATATAATTGATAACACACGGACGATACACTGATCCATTCCCTAGCATGAACTCCACCAGTTATCACGATTGTCCTCTTATCGCCGTGATCACCATCGTCATCTTCGTCCTTGGCAGATACGTGAATCACTTTATACGGTCTGTGTTCATATGTTTCCCCAATGCTCTCGATGTTGACCAAATCGGGGAACGTCTGTTCTAAAATACCCAACCAAGCGTCGATGGTTTCCAATGGCCTGTAATCTTTGAAAAAAAGCTCAGAAAATACGTTCGCTTTAGTGTGGTTTATTATTTCATCGGTTATCTTGTATTTAAACGTCGATTCCGACTCTTCAGTGTGTAGCTCTTGGTGGAAGTTTTCAGGATAACTTTCAAAGATTGTCTGGGGCAAATCTTCAATGATAACCTCATAATTAACCTTGAATAACTGTTCAAGCTTTGATATGTTGCTTTTAGTTACCTGTACATCCATTTGTTTATTGGTACTGCTTTTACTCCAAATTTTGAAATCGTGATTGGTTAATAAGTACTTGTACAACTCTTCATCGTCGTCATATTTCACTCTTATCACTGTCTCTTCTACGTACTGCTTTAAATCAATTGGCAATTCATGGTCTGATAATGATGAATAATGAACTTGGGGTGGGTCAATTTGTTTGTTATCAGATTTCAACCATTTAAAAGCGCTCTGTAACTGTAAACTGGCCACCTGCGTTATTAATATGCACCCTAATACCTTGGATGCTCTCATGCTTACCATCTAAGTCTGTAAAAGTATCAACTGTAGCCCTTAATTGCTTAACCAGCTTTTCTGAGAAATTTTCATGCACAGGACCAGATACTTACATAGGAAATTTTATCATAGGTCAATATTGGATCATTAGTCAGATTAGAACATTGTAATCGATATACATGGTATGATATCATCTAGTAGATAGTCCCCTGGTGTTGTGGACCCGTCAGCCAGCATTTTGAACAAGAACGGGTATTTCTGCCCAAGTTACTCCATAGTTAGTCCCCAGACATAAATCTCACTATCAGATGAAATACTGGAATTTAGTGGCATTTATAGTCTGCTGTAGGGGTTTATATAACACTTGCCAATTGGAATTGCCGGCACACTTGGTTAAAGGTGGCCAGTTCCAATTCTTGACCAATTTGACCATGTTAATTACCACGATTTACTACGGGTTGACAATTTTACATGAATCTATTCACATCCCATGGTTATCGTACCTCCATAGGGTTTGTTTAGATGTTGAATTTGTAGTCACATTGGCGTACTTCAGTTTGTATTTCTATTTCCCCCAGTTTTTAAATTCCATGAACGTTCCGTTGATTGTAGATTTGCAAATTCATTTATTCCCATATTTATTCCTTTTATTGCCATATTTCGCTGTAAAGGCCCCATCAAAGGCTAATAGTAGAGTTGTTTGCGGGTTGGTTACATTATACTTGGCAGGCTACTGGACGTATATCGAGTTGGTTTATTACTGTAGGGGTTTATATAACACTTGCCAATTGGAATTGCCGGCACACTTGGTTAAAGGTGGCCAGTTCCAATTCTTGACCAATTTGACCATGTTAATTACCACGATTTACTACGGGTTGACAATTTTACATGAATCTATTCACATCCCATGGTTATCGTACCTCCATAGGGTTTGTTTAGATGTTGAATTTGTAGTCACATTGGCGTACTTCAGTTTGTATTTCTATTTCCCCCAGTTTTTAAATTCCATGAACGTTCCGTTGATTGTAGATTTGCAAATTCATTTATTCCCATATTTATTCCTTTTATTGCCATATTTCGCTGTAAAGGCCCCATCAAAGGCTAATAGTAGAGTTGTTTGCGGGTTGGTTACATTATACTTGGCAGGCTACTGGACGTATATCGAGTTGGTTTATTACGGCGAAGACCATTTCACCTACCCTTTCTTAAGTGCATTAAGTTTCGGTAATAGATTGAAGTGGTTATTAGGGTTTATTATTGGCAGCTGTTCACACGAATTGATTCATAGTGCTCTTTAGTGCCCTAGAGGTGACAGCTGCCACGAATTGGTTTATAATGCTCTTTGATGGCTCTTTGAAAGTCGTTAGGTTATTTATTCACTACTTAGACACCCTTAGACTGACAGAAATACACTTATCTCTCCTTTAACTCTTGTCCTCTCACAACTTGTTTGATGAATTTACTATACAAGAATCTCATCAATATAAAATTCCCAAACGCTAATAATCCAACGACTCCAAAGATACAGCCCCTTATAACGTTGTTTTCAACGTTCATAAACGCATAGGGGAATTCTCCCCCATTTTCAAAATCAATTAAATTGTGTAACCAGATCCAGTAACTCGTGGTGAGGATAATGCATCCCGTAAACGCCAAGTTGATGGACACCGTCCAGTTGGGCATGAACATGAAAAAGTCAATCCCTAACGATAACACCGGCATTAAATGGATCGACAAATCCACCGGTAAGGTAAGACTAAATTGTGACACATCTTTCACGAGTAAATGCATGAAAAATAACCGTAATGGCCAGTAAATCCCAAAGACCATAATCTCACACACAAACCCAAAGGGGTGCAAGAAGTTTTTAGCATGATATATCCGGCTACTCTTGGTCAAATGACTAATGAACCCAAGGGCAAAAATTAAAAGCGAAAATAGTAACGATAAGTTAGTTAAAAATTGCCATTGACCTGCGGATATTAAATGGGGAGGCAATTTCATGAAATTGATATGATATAACCCAATTCCCCCAATAATTAACGAAATAGCATCGATCAATAAAATGTACCGATTACCAACTGTTCTCATATTATCTCTTTCAACTCGTTTTTAACTCTACAAGAACTTGTTGACTTCTCTACTGCTCTCTAAACCGTTCTAATGGAGTCTCTTCTTGTCTATCAACGTTCTATAATAGCACTACCACCTTAACTAGCAACTCTACCAGACGTTAAACCTTTTTAAAATCTCAGATCGCAAATAAAAAAATATCACCGACTTCAAAACGGTTAAAAGAAAGACTGATTTTTTCATTTTTAAGAATCTTTACATTATTTACTTAAATCAGCAATCTTGATTAGTTAATAGGACTATAGAGGGTCTTAATACTGTATAATAGTGTATCTTTCATCCAGTTCAAGGCTTATTTCTGAAAATTGCCTACATCTGTAGTAATTTTATCATAGACAACAATTTTGATATTATTTTATAACCTCCAGTTTGGTGAACGCATTTCCCTACCGAATTAGGATTTGTATGAAGCTAAGTAATATGATGTCTGATGATTCCATCAATAATAACAACGGGTCTAACAAACCTGACGGTAAAAAGAACACTAGAAGGTCAGTGGCATGTAAAAGCTGTCATAGTTTAAAGGTTAAATGTACCCCAGCCGATGCAAATAACCCTGGGGGGCCGTGTATTAGATGCTTGAACACAAAAAGAACCTGTGAGATCGATATTAATCAACCAAGGAAACGAAGAAGAAAAGCGGAAATATTAGAAGCTAAAGAAGCGGCAAGACTTGAAGCTGAGCGGAGTGTGAAATCTAATAGTTCTGATAATGATTTGAGTAGAAACGGTTCCATTGCTGATCTTGATAACAGCAATTATAATCATAATAATCGTGATACTGGTAGTTCGATCAATGTTACTTATCATAATGGTAATTCTGAAACAAATGATGATAATGCTGGTATTAAAAGAACCAACGGTAGTAGTCACGCTATTGACCTGCCTGGAAATGATAAATCAACTATTGAAGGTTTAAAATATGAAATTGCAAATTTAAAATCTCAAATTATATCATTGAAGAATCGACCACCAAATTATCCAGTTGAATATATTAGTAAAAAAGATTTACAATCCGAAATGAATATATTATCATCAAATGATGGCACCTCGGCGTTTATGGAGTTAAATAATGATCTAAAAGAAAGTGCCAACAAACGAAGCTCATTTATCTGGAGTGAAAATGATACGGTTGATGTAGTTAGTAAACAAGTTATAACTTTAGAAAATGCTGAAATGAGATTAAAGTTGTATAACGAAGAGTTTTATCCAAGATTCCCTTATGTCGAAGTACCACAAGGTATTACTGCTAAAGAATTATGTGACTCGCAACCTTATTTATTCAATTCAATCATGTGTATAACCTCCTTGGTTTTAAAGGATGGTGATGAAGGGATTAATCAAATTCTTGAAATAGTTGCTACCAAACAATTGATGATCCAAGTGTTCATTGCGGGAAATAAAAATGAAGAATTTTTAAAAGCATTATTATTATTAGGTTTTTGGTATAATTCTCCGGAATTAGTTCAACAAAGAAGGTTTCATCTTTTGAATGCGTTGGCTATTGGGTTATTACATGATTTAGGAATAGTTGCCAGATCAAATGATAATGATTCATCATCAGGAGAAATTGCAAAAGTAACCATGCAACAACGTAAAATTATTATGTTATTATTTATTGGTACGGTTGCTACCTGTTTAATTCTAAGGAGAACTATCTATGTTAAATGGACTCCTTATGTGGAAGAATGCTGTACTGTATTAGAAAATTCTGGTGATGGGTTATTAGTTAATTTATCAATACTATCAAGACTAAACCATGTACTTGAGAAAATTCATAATTCGATTCATTCATCCGAAGTCAATATGCAAAATTTGGCAACCAGCAATTGGGTAATAAGAGATTTACAAAAAGAGTTGGATATTGTCAAATCAAGAATTGATAGTTTAGAATCAAAAGCTAATAATCAAGGTATAATGGCTTATTATTACAGTGTTGAAGCATATTTGCATGAACCACTACTAACTCAAGTTGCAGGATTATCCAACGAGGGTGCAATATACCTTAAAACAGAAGCGATCCAATCGATTTCTACCTGTACATCGGCATGTGTTAATTGTTTGGAGTATTTTAATTTAATGGGTCCGGAAAGAATCGCTTCAGTACCATTATTATATCTTTCAAGAATCATTTATACTGCTGGTATGTTGTTGAGATTAAGATTCTTAATATTGTCGTTCCCATTACATATTGAAAAAAACTTAGTGCCGGTGGATGCTATAAAAGCTGTGGAAGCTTCAAATTTCATGTTTTTGAAATCGGCAAAATTACATCCATTTAATTACTGTATTAAGAAAATTTCATTAATGTTGCAGTTGTTTATTCAAACTTATTCCAATCAAGTTCAGTCATTACTAGATTCTGATGGCGGTACGCCTCAGAATTTAAAAGAGGTTCATATTGATAATTTAGCTAACGAATTATTCTGCAAATCGCCTAATGAAGTAATGACTACTGATAGTGGTGTTGGGGTACACCCTCATGTACCATTAGATGTATTATCATATGCGGCGGCGTTTAGAAGATCATTAAAGAGTCACGATAATTTAAAACATAGAGGTTCCACAAGTCCTCTGTCACCTTTACAAAATGAATTGAATTATAGTGAATCACCGTCCAACATAAACTCGGGATCTACCGTTAGTTCAAACCATAAAACTCAACCATCGTCGTTACGTCCATTACCAACAGGCTTTAATCCCCATTCACAATCACAGGTACAAGCTCACTTACAAGCTCAATTGCAATCACAATTGCAACAGCAACCGCAACTGAAACTGACACTACAACAAGTCCCATTGCAATATCAAGCATTAGGAGGAAATAACAATACAAGTCCCAGCTCAAGTGCAAAATTATTTGAACCAAAAAACAATTTTCAAGAGTCTTACCAAGAGCAAAATAATCAGTCGCCTGAATATCCAACGCCATTATTTAATAATATTCTTAATGCTGCTGCTGAATTGTCAAATTCTGGTAATGAAGACACTTCAGGGAAGAATCCCACAACGAATACAATCAACCAACTGGGGTCGGGACAAGCACCATCTAATAATCATACAGCAGCTTCAAATAGTAGACCGTCAGTAAATGCAACGTCTGGTGATGCCAATCAAAACCCATTATTCGGAGTACCAGGATTTGAAGAACTTGATAATAGCTTCTATAACATTGGAGAAGAGTTTTGGGGTGATATTGTTAATCCTAATTTAAATAACTTTAATTTCAGTGCCAAGGGGGCCCTCGCCAACGATGTTTTCTTCATGGCTTAATATGAGATGTTTAACAAGTAAAAAATAAATGTAGTTTATTGTACAGTTTAAATATAATTTCAAGGAAGATTTGCTTAACTATCACACTTCACACAAATGAGCTCAGCGTAGATATATCATTATAGTAATTACGACCCTTAGTAACATGTATTCTAATACCTTATAACAGGCACTCACGGGGGATGGATCTCCTACTGTTCAACCATAGTGGGAAATGTCTTTTATAACCATCTAATTTTGTACCACTAAATTATCCTAGGGTGTTGATTTAATCTTAGTCGCACCTATACATAGACTCACGATCTACACCTCATGACGAGATCAAAACCTGAAGGTTCACAAAATGATAATATTGAACCAGTGATACGTTTTGGAATCATTGATATCTTTAGAGTACTTGGTGGCATTCTTGTGTTTAATTCTTTGCTTTCATACTGGTTCACGTCATCAACTACCTGGGGATATAATGGTAAATATATAGACCCTCATTTTATGCATTTTCAATTCACCAACTATGTTAATTTAACAATAGATGAATTATCTAAATTCGATGGCTCCCATCCTAATTTGCCTATTTATATCGGCATTAACGGTAAAGTCTATGATGTCAGTGGATCTAAAAATATTTATGGGCGTCATGGACCTTATAATTTTTTCAGTGGTCGAGATGCTGCTCGAGCATTTGTTACTGGATGTTTTAATAAACCTGATGAATTCACTTACGACTTAAGAGGACTCGATCCTGTAGAATCCAAGAACGAAATTAAGCAGTGGCAAGAGTTTTTCCATAACCATGATAAATATTGGTATGTGGGGACGGTACAGCATGAGGACATTCATGGTGATCCACCATCACCTTGTCAACACATGAAATTTCCTGGTCATAGCCAATAGTTTCCTCATTAACAAATAGAGAGTGTCAAAAGTTGTATATATTGAATATATCACACATGTCTTGCATTGGTTATATCTAAACTTTTTTGCATAACTTCAAGTAAATCGTCTTTATCTTCGATACCAACACTTATCCTAATCAAGTTTCTATCTATATCCCATTTTTCAACTTCTTCCAACTCTCCGTAATGGGCTAATATTGTATAAGGACAAGCTAATGTAAAATTGGTCCCCAACGATGGGCCCTTATGGAAATTCATGGCATTGAAAAAACAAATTGCATCTTCCGGATCTTTAAAAAGAAACGAAATCAACCCCCCATAACCACCATTCTTAGTCTTAATATCATCATAGTACTTTTTAGTGTCTGAAACTTGAGGATAATAAATTTTTGAAATTAATGGACAATCTTGTAAAAACTTTATAATTTCTTTGGAGTTTTCATTGACTAATTGTGATCTTTCAGCAAAATCTCTTGAATTCCTCTCCATAACTAATGCATCTTGAGCCCAAAAAACATCCTCATAATATTTATTAAAATACTCTTTAATGATTTTATATTTTGGAGAATCTTTATTTAACACTACTGAACCTCCCATAACATTTGAATCACCAGAGAAAACTTTAGTTAATGACGTACACACCATATCGGCAAATGGTAAAACGTGAATATTAATGAAATTACCAACCGTATCATCAACAACAATGGAGAAATCATATTTATCAGCCAAGGTTCTGATCTTTTTTAAATTTGGAGTTTTCAATAATGGATTGGAGGGACATTCACAAAATAATGCAATTATGTCAATGTCTCCAGATTCCAATTGATTTTCCAAGTCAATTAATGATTCATCATCACCTAAACCCAAAAAATGAACACCGGGTCCAAATTTTTTTAAAATATTTAACGTATCAACGTAAGGAAATCCAAAACATACAGATTTTTTTGGTTCAGGGTTAACTTTTAATAATGCTTGATGACAGTTGAAAATCGACGCCATACCAGAAGGAAACAAATAAACATCGTCTTCACTGAAATGCTTATGATGTTGAGAATCTTCTTTAATCTTGGTAATATCTAATTCGACCGTTTGTTCGGACCCAAGCAACTCAATATTACCAATGATTCTTCTTTTCAATGCAATTTTAGCAGCATCGGTGAATTTTAAATCTAAAACTCTACCGTATTTTTGGTCAATATGGATTTCAAAATCATCATTATTATCGTCTTCACGAAATTCTGACGGTTTTTGCTTCTGTTGTTGCATAATTTGTCCATTTATATTTGGGGATAATCTTTGAATTCTTCTAGCTTGGATCTCTGCTTTGGTTGTACCTAAGTTACCAGCATCCAATTTAATTGAATGTTCATCAGCTTCAATGTTTTCATCAAACAAATTCTTCAATAAATATTCTGCCAATCTTGAACTTATACCTTCACCTGAATGTTGCCAATAGTTTTTAGCTAATAAAAATACCTGTGGACAGAAAAATACTACTCCAATACAAGTTTCAACAATCACGGATTTCTCAACTTCATTTTTTGGTCCTGGGGTACTTAATTGTAAAACTCTAACATTGGGTTTAGCTTGTCCCAGTTCTTGACATTTACCATAAATAAATTCTCTGCACCTTTTAGCAATATTATATGATGGGAAAATCATGCATTGTTCGCCATTTCTACCATATTTTGAAATAATATTGTTAGCTAATTGTTGAATGATTGAATGGATAAAAAAACGAGGATATCCTGAGTTCATCTTACTAACAACCCACTCTTCCCCTTCCTCATAACCAACAGTAGCTTCCCATGTTGGGAGCGTCACTGACACTGCGTGATCAGTATTATTAGGTATACTATCACCAATAGTTTGCGACGGAGTCTCTCTAATCATAGTGATATCAGATCAAAATTTTCTTCGCGATCAGATTAGTCACTGAGAGTCAGAATTTTTGATTCAGTTATCGACTCAGTTTATATGTTACTGGCAGAGGATTTCGATTGGGTTCTGTTTAACAGAGAATGATGCAAATTTATATTCTTACAAACTATACTTACATGTACATGAAACTCAGGAACACTTTTCATTGAAAACTTTTCTATTTTCTTTTCTTTTCGGTTTTGAATAAATAAATCAAGATTTTATACAATTAATAGCACCTTCTTGTAATCTTTTGACATCAGCTTCAGTTAAATTGGACTTTTCAGCTGATACTGGTGCTGGGGTTGAAGCAACAGCTGGGGCTGGTACAGCAGCTGGGGCTGGGGTGCCGTGGGAAGCAGCACCACCCTTTCTATTAAGTTGCATATGGGACTGTACTAAATGACCAGCAGCTAAAGCTGAACAAAGCGAAAGCTCAGCAGCTAAAACGGTGGAAGCAACGATTCTGGATAACTGTCTTGCATTTTCACCAGGATTAGTTGCGTGAGGACCTTGGACACCTAATAACTCCAACATGGCTGCTTGAGGTTCTAATATAGTACCACCACCAATCGTACCAACTTCAATGGAAGGCATGGAGACCGAAATCGACATATCACCATTTGGTAATTCGTTAATTAATGTCATACAATTTGATGATTCGACATTTTGGGCAGGATCTTGACCACAAGCGATAAATATAGCCGTAACTAAATTAGCTGCTTGAGCATTAAATCCACCAATTGATCCCGCCATGGCTGAACCAACTAAATTTTTACTAACGTTTAATTCAACCAACGCCTTAACATCAGATTTTAAAACTTTAGTAACAACTTCTTTGGGGATTCTTGCTTCGGCAACCACTGATTTACCTCTACCTTCAATCCAATTAATGGCGGCGGGTTTTTTATCAATACAATAATTACCTGAAACTGAAATAACCTCCATATCTTCGAATCCACGCTCTTCAATCATATATTTTAAACTGTGTTCAACCCCCTTTGAAATCATATTCATACCCATAGCATCACCAGTGGTGGTTCTAAATCTAATAAATAATAACGTTCCCGCAAGAGCAGTTTGAATATGTTGTAATCTTGCGAATCTTGAAGTAGAATTAAATGCTTTTTTAATTGATTTCTGACCTTCTTCTGAATCAATCCAGATTTTGGCGGCACCAGCTTTTGGTAAAGTTGGGAAACGAACAACAGGACCTCTGGTCATACCATCTTGAGTTAATACGGTAGTGACACCACCACCAGCATTCATAGCTTTACAACCTCTCATAGTGGAAGCAACTAAACAACCTTCAGTTGTGGCCATTGGAACATGATATGGTTTGCCATCAATGATTAACGGACCAGCTACCCCAACAGGAATTGGCATATAACCAATAACGTTTTCACAACATGCACCATAAACTCTATCATAATCATACCCACTATAAGGTAATTTTTTACTGTTTAAAACTGGAGCGTCGGCAATTTTAGCAATTGCTTTACGACGAACAAGAACAGCTCTTTTATTATCAGCTAATTGTTTTTCTAACGCATAAAGTGGTAATTTACCAGCAACAACTAACGAAGCGATTTCGGCGTTTTTTAAAGATTTAGTTTTTCCTTCTTTCATAATAGTAACACAATCATCAATTGGTAATAATTTTTGAACGTTCCCTTGTTGTTGTTGTTGTTGTTCGTCTTCTTCATCTTCAACGTCGCTTGCAACAGCAGAAGTATCATCGGTTTCACTATCAATGGTTGAACTATCATTATTAAATTTATTATCATTTTCCAAGGATTTTTTAGCACTATATTTTTTTTCAGTAATTTTTGGTCTAGTAATTTCATTTTCAATTAATTTATTAGTTGCTGAAACTTGATGTCTTGAAGCATTTAAGAAATAAATATTAATGGCAATTGATAAAATTAAAGTTAATAAAATTAATTTTGATAAAATATTATCTTTAATGGATTTACTAATTAACTCAAATCCTGACATAATAAAATCTTCTAATTTAACAAATAAACCTAATGGAACATAATTTTTAGTGGAAAGGATAGTAATAATGGTACCATTTCTGCCAATATTAACATGTTTAGTAACCGATTTCGATAAATATGAACCGATTAATGAATTGTTATTTTGGAATGCTGATTCATAATTTGAATTATTACTTGCAACGTTATACAACCAATTGCTACCTAACCAAAATGCATGGAACCCAAAGAATCCAGCGATCATTGCCACTTTAAATGATAAAATCGAGGTATTTTCAGAATTAAAAATTGATTCAGAATCTTTTTTAATGTCAACTGATTTTGATGCAATATTATTTGCAACCCAAGATGAAACACCATCTTCTTCTAAAGCTCTTCTTAAATTTTCCGTTCTACGAGCTCTATTGATTTCAACTTTTAATGCTAAAATTGATGCATAAAATGTGAAAACCATGAGCAAGTCATATGATAAAATTAACACTGATAAGATTGAAAAATTTTTTAAACCTTCTAAATGTTTGGCATAAACAATGATAGCTGATAATGCACCAATAACCACAAAATGATCTCTAAATAAACTTATTAAGTGACTGGAAATTGCATTAGAAATAACGGTTTTAACGTCATTTTTTGAAGTGGAGTTTTGCAGAACCATGGAAGCAATGGAAACTTTATGTTTGAACCCAATAATTGCCACTAAAAATGGTAATCCTTCAGTCATACTTAATAAAGAAACCCTAATATTTAAAATTTTAGTCGTTGTGAAAAGGGCAAATAAAAATGCAAAAGTTGATGAAATTAACGTACTAAATGCTAACCAAAATTTTGAGCCAGCCTTTGCTTTCATATCAAAGAAGACTTTGATTAAAGTATACCACATTCCAATGTAAGCAACCGTAATTAAACCAACATCAAACCCTTCAGCTAATTGAATTAAATTTTTAGTTCTTTCAATGGTGTAACGTAAGTATTCAATATAAACCGTTGAGCGATTGTTATTTCTAAATCTCCAAATAACCCCATCGTCACTGACAAAGTTATTTAAAGTATGAAGGGTATCGTCACGTTGTTCTGAATTAACGACGATAAATTTTTCATTTTTACCTAATCCATGGAAAGAATTTGGAATTTGTGGTAAATTATTGTTATGAATTCTGGAGAATTTTAAAGGTATAACCGTTAACTTATCAGCTTGAGAATAATCATCCAAATTATCAATTTCAATCCATTGTTTAAAGTCCTTAGTGCCAGGAGGATGGTAATAATTAATTGATGATGAGTAGTTATTTAAATTATCAGGGATATATTCATCGACAACTGATAAATATGAAATCGAAGCTAATATCGTCACAAATATTATGACATGAATAGGACGATGAGCCAGATAGTTGGAAATCAAACTAGTGATTTTTGGAATTACACCCATTTCTAATAATTTTCCAAACCAGATATTTATAACAAACCTACATTAAGTTAGTACCATCCTTCAACACGTGAATCTCTCTAAAACTATCGCGAATGGCGAATATTATGCACAATAACTCTTTGACGAATACATACTATACGAATTACTTCAATTTAGTTTAGCTTAAATCACTTGAGATCAATGTAACGTTAACGATCAGTCGAAAAAAAATTTGAGACGCAGACGAGACAGTTAAACGATGAGTCGCGATAATTTTTTGCAGCAAAATTAGATGTGTAGACTATAACAAATATATATTTTAGAAGTTTCGGTCTATAATGAGAGGAAGTCTATTTAAGAGAGACCAATTTAATGTCGAATGTTAACTCAGAGTTGGCTGGGATACCTGGTAAAGCTTGGGATCCATAACCCATTTTAGCAGGAATGATAACTCTTCTTTCACCACCAACGGCCATACCAGCAACACCTAAATCGAAACCTTTGATACATTCACCTTTACCTAAACCAAAGGCAAATGGTTTACCGGAAGTGTTTTTGTCGAAAACTTTACCGTTTCTTAATTTACCAATGTATCTGATACTAACTCTGTTACCGGATTTAGCAGTTTGACCTTTACCAACTTTTCTGTCTTCAGCAACAACACCACCTAATAACGTTTTGGTTGGGAATTTTTTATCAGTAGCATCTTTCTTTGGTTCTTGTTTCTTTGGTTCTTCTTTTTTAGCTTCTTTCTTTTTTTGTTCCTTTTTCTTTGGTTGTTCCTTTTTTTGGTCTTCCTTGAAATCTGAACCAGTTGGTCCTTGTTCTAATTCAGCTAAGAATTTAACGTTTTTTTTGTCTTTTTTATCTTTTTTAGCTTTTTTAGATTTTGGAGTTTCTTCGGCTTCTTCTTCTTCGTCATCTTCTTCTTCATCTTCGATTGATCTTTTGTTATTTCTAATTTCTTCTTCGACTAATTCTTCAATTTTATTTTCAATATCGGAAGCATCTTCTAAATCATCTAAGTCGTAAACTTCCTCTTCATCAGGAGTCAAGTCGTATTCATCGTCTTCATGTTCTTCATCGTATTCATCATCTTCACTATCTTCATCATCTGGGTGATCAACATAATTACCAGCTAAATGGATTGGATATGAACCAGTAACAATGAAATAGACTTCTTCATCTGGTTGGATGGTGATGTCAACAGCTTGTTGGTATTGAAATTTTGGAGATAAAGTACAGATGACGTATTCTTCGGTATCTTCGTCGTCAAATTCTTCTTCATCATCTTCGTCGTCTTCATCTTCATCTTCATCTTCTTCAGCATCTTTAGCTGTTTTTGGTTCTTCTTCTTCTTCGTCATCTTCTTCCATGTCTTCGTCGTCTAATTCATCTTCGTCATCTTCTTCATCTGAATCTGAATCATATTCGTCATCAACAAATGGTAATTTTCTCTTTAACATTCTGATGGTTGATGGTTTGTCATGTTCATCAACGGATTCAGGGTCAATGGCAATCGAAGTAATTCTAATAGTACTTGGATATTCTAATTCAATAGCAGCAGCTGGTTGAAATGGTTGTAAATTCAAATTATAGGTGGCAATAGGGATTAAACTTGACATTGTGACTTTAGTTTTAGTATAAACGTGAATAAAATTTTCGAGATGAGATGCGATGACAAGATGAGACTTAAATTCCAAACCAACTGATAAAAAGAAACCACATATTGCCCTGTAATCTCAGTAATATGTAATGTAGATCTCTGGTTAACTCTTAAGAGCCAAGTCAACAAAAGTTATAACAAGAGATAATGGTAGATAGCGAAAACGATGACGTTTAAAATGTATTAAAAATATACAAATAGAAAAATGATAATATACCACTTAACAAATTTCTTCTTTCTTTATTGATAACTAAAACTCTAAATTGATAAATGACTTAAACTAACCCATTCAGCAGATTTAAAATTTTAATAAATGAGGTTTATCACCATTCTTTAATGAGAATGAAGCAGATAAATATTGTTTTAATAATGGAGTTTTCTTAATTTCACTTAATAAAGAAGAATCAACGGATTTTTGATCTTCGATTCTTTCAGCTTTGATTTCTTTTTTTGGTTGTTCTTCGTTAAAGAATTCAGCTTCGGATTTTTTACCTTTAGCAGATTTTTCTCTAGCGAAATATTCAACGTTGAATTTTGAGACATCAACTTTAGCAACGTCAACGGTGGTTGAGGTGGCAATAACGTATCTAGCGTTAACTCTTCTTAATGGAACACCATTAACTTTGAAAGGACCAGAAACTAATAAAGTGTTATCTTCTAAGTTTTTTAAGTAAACAACCCTTTTACCTCTGAATCTACCAGCTAATAAAATTAAAACAGTACCTGGGACTAATGAGGCACGTAATTTTTGTGGACGAGCAGTTTTTCTTGATTGTCTAGCAACTGGAACGTCTTCAGTTTGGTACCATTTTGGAGCCTAAAAATATGTTAGTATTTAAATCATTTAAAATTTTTCATATAGCAAAAAAGATCCTGTTCCCATTCCCAGTGTTAGTTCATATTCAATTATTATCTCACTTCTTATTATACTTTGTCGTTGACTTTGAATACTAATTCTTGACTTCATATTGACATCTTTCTTCCATGCATCTTCATCTCATAACTTCATATTTCAACGTAATTTCACGGGCCTTCTTTCCACTCTGGTTTACTCATTTCATAGGGTTCATATCAGGTATCTACTCTTGATCTATATTACATCTTCATTATATTTTAATCTATTTATACATACAGATTGAGCCATTTTGTTAATGATATTTAATGATAAAAATTTTCAACTTGATTTTTTTATGAGTATTGAGGATTAAAAAAATTCTGCGTCGTGCGGTGATTCAATAATGCGACCAAAAAAAACAGTCACACTCGTCATGTGACGTTATCGATGTTAAGACAATTAATTTTAGTCGTTACACTAAGATAAGAGTGGTAGTAAACCAATGTATATTGTCAAAAACAAGCAGGGTGATGTGGTACATCCAAGCAGGGTGCTGTAGTACATAGAGTGTCTATGGACATTGTCTATGGACTTAAGTATTTAAGACCTACGATTAAGTTACCATTTTTGCCTGATAATGCTACCTCATGGTCTCTATCAAGAACTTCGGATAACTTGATGGTGAAACTATCAACTTGGATTGCTTTACCAAAGGTATGATGTTCTCTAACGGTCAAATTGATAGACCCTTGAGGAGTGCTACTAAACGTGGCACTTTCATTCCATTTATATTCTCCTGACTTCTTATCTAACTTACATGATCTCGTTTTATAAAGATTTTTGGTTCTTGATGTAGTCTCCAATGCGGCTTTGACTTCCAAACTGCTTGATGAATATCCATTAGCTGAAATAATGTTAATTCTGCCTGGAATAGCTCCTGCGCCATGAATACTACTGGCAAACGTTGAATCGGCAGCAGTGTTGGAACTGGTTTGACTCCCGGTTCTTTCCAATGCTGCAAATCCTGGTTTCTGAGGCGGTGGTAAGTCTGCATTATGAATATCTGGGATAGCATGGGGTAATTGAGGTCCTTCGGGTTTATCTTCAGTTTTAACATTGATATTAAAGTCATGGTCATTTTCTTCTTCGGGTGCTTTGGCAGCTTCGGTTTCTCCATCCTCATTGATCGTGGTGCCATGGCCGTTGGAATCACCATTTGCATGGCCATTTCCACTTCCGTTTCCAGTGCCACTTCCATTAGCGCCCAGTCTTAACGATTGCAAATCATTAGTATATTGGGATTTTGGTTCAATACTTCTTCTCAGTTTCGCTGGTGAAGCCATGGTTGAATTATCCATTGATAAACTATCGCCCGCTACATTACCATCATCGATGGAAGCTTTTGATGATGAACCTTTAATGTTTTTATCTTTCTTCTTCAGTCTACCTAAACCTTTAAGGAATGATCCACCCTTGTGTAATCCATCACCGGCTAATCCAACACCTCCACCAACAATACCTGTGGCAGCGCCAACACCTGCACCAGCAACACCAGTAGCGACACCACCAACAGCAGCAGCACCGGCACCCACAAATTTAGTAGCATCGCCTAACCCTGGTATACCTAAACCACCTGCACTTTCAATCGCTGGTCTAATGTACTCTGGTTTAAACGTTGCTCTTAATTTCACAATACCTTGCGTATCTAATTTAACTTGGAATGGTGTTGACGTATGAGGTTCAATAGTTGATAAATCAAGTAACGCTCTACCTAATAATCTATCATCATGAGTTAAATCCCAATCGTAAACTTCTAAAAGTAACACTTGACGAGACCTTGAAAGTAATGGGAACTCAGTTGATTCATTCCATTCCGGATCTAACGTCTTACGTTTCTTATCGGTTTTGAACACTTCCATACCGTCTAATCTGATCATGGCTAACGCATCGGATTTACCATTCAGATCAGCGGCTGGAATACCTTCAGCACTAAAGATTTCTAATTTTAACTTACCGACATCGAGAATGGTATCTAATGGATGTAACTTAGCTGGCGATGGAATATATTCTAATTGAACTTTTATAACATTAGAGTCATCAATCTTTAAATCAATTGGTTTATCATATGATCTCTTCAAAATATCAATCGTGGAAAAGATTTTTTCAACAAGAACATCTTTATCGTGCTTAACTTCAAATCGTTTAGCCACTCTGAAAACTAATTTAGAATTTGGTAAATCTCTAATAAATGCTTCAGCCAAGGTTGCAACGTTTAAAGTTCTGGATTCTACCCTTGATGAAACTCCTGACGGGTATACATGATCATCAAAGAGGGTTTGAACATATAATTCAGTTTTGCTTAATCTACCCTTTAATATGTGAACCGTCAAATTACCAGCTCTATACTTGATTAAATCTTCCAATGGCATGAAGATTCTTTCAGGTTCAGGAACATCGACTTCACCGGTTTCAATGAATTCATATTCATCCGGTTGTTCTTTAACCAACTGTTCTTCTCTGGCTCTCTTTTCGGCTTTTTTATCAGCGATTTGTTTCTTATGTTTTTCATAACCTGCTTTATTTTTAATTTGGGCATGAGTCAATACTGGGATTGCAGGTAAGAATGATACTGAATATGATAAATGACCTTTATTAACACCGTTAAATAAAACTGGTTGTTCAATAACTTCGTTGGATCCTTCATATCCTAAATAATTACCTTCGCTATTCTTTTTAATAAAGTCTATAACATGAACGGCACAACTACCTAAATTTCTATCCTGGTCATCAGGTTCAGCATCCATAATACTTAATAATATATGTTGATTTTCATTATTAATGGGGAAAAAGTAAACTGAATTCCAGGTTGGATCACAAGTTTCAGCAATGGTAGCGGTTTTAGCCTTTAATTTACCATTAACCATGACCCTAACATAGGGATCAACTTCACCAACTGCTTCCAAATTCTTCAAGTCACGAGCGGAACGGATTTCTAATCTAAGACCACCAATTGATGCTGAGTAGTTAAAATCAACGACTTTTTCATCGGTGATACCTAAAGCTTTCCATTTAGCAGTGATTCTAATTTTTGGTGATACACCGCCTTCTTTGATAGGAGGACAAGTAATCCATTCGGCGCCTCTACTAGTTTCAAAAATGATATCTTGTAAATTGGCATCCAATTTACCCACGATATTATCATTGGCGGAATCTTTAATAAGAACTAAAATTTGAGTTTCCGATTGTTGACTTACTAACGATTCAAAATTCAGATTCCATGAAGGTTCATTGGTTTTACTCAAATGACGACAAGTCTTAACTAATTCATCATTGACATAAATTTCCGCATAGGGATTCAATAACCCAATGACGGAATCCGATAATTCTAAATTAGAAGCAGCATGTAAGTTAAGTTTCATAATACCGATTTCAGTGTCGGTATTTTCTTCTTTGGAACCATCATCTAACGTGGTGACATCCAAAGTAGGGAAGTATCTAAGATCAAATTCAATTTTACCGATAGTTTTACCACTTTCCATTAAATTCTTGACAACATTGGTTTGTACTTCCTTTTGCAATAAATCAACCAATGGAATATCAACTGAACCAATTAATTTATCATTTGGTTGATCTTCTAAGAAATCAAAAACATTAAACGTTAAAAAGTTATTTTCTAAATTATTAACCAATAAGTATTTAGAATCAAGGAAAATTGGATCATTGACTAATTTTTTAACTTTAGTCTTTTCATCAATTGCGGGATTACTCTGAAGTTTCAATTGAACGTAAGGATTAATACTATTAGGTTTGGTATCCATTCCAGTTTTCAAATTAATACATCTTTTAACCGTGACAGCAACCACACCAGTAGAATCATTGGATTGTTGAGCCATAATTTCTTCAACGTCAATATCCAACGAATTTGGAGCATACAACATTGGTCTTAAATTAGAATGAATTAACGTATTAACAAATGATGATAACCCAGGAATAAATGTCATGATATCAAACCCAAACGTATCTCCACCCACGGGTTTTAACGAATAATCAATGGTGGGAGCTTCTAAGAATTGAACACTAACCATTTTAACGTGGGGGAAGTTTTCCGTCAATTTCAACTTAACATTCATACGACCGGTGAACGACATATCTTCCACTAAAATAGGTAACGATTTGGAGATAAATGCTTTACCAACAGTGATACCTAAGGCAACTTTGGGATTGATCTTCTTTTTAATTTCATTCTTGGTCATGTCATCGGTGTCATTGGGAGCAAAACTAAAATTCCAGTCCATTTCAATATGATCTTGACCCTTTCTGGTATAGGACTTAATATTATTAACTCTTGGAGCTTTAGAACCTAAGGTAAATTCGTCCAATGAAAGTTTTTCTATCCCCATACCAGGGGCTTGATCTTTCAAAACGTCATTAGCAATAAACATAACTTGTTCACTTAATGCTGGCATATAAATGACCCAAAATTTATCTAAAAATGAATTTAACCATTCCATGGTTTCCAATTCATTTTCTAAACGATTAGAAGCATTAATTCTTGTCATGTCATCTCTAATATCACGGTTGAATCTACGGAACTCTAATCTATAAGCAGAATTGGCTCCTAATAAAACTAATAATAATGAAAAAAATCCAAGTCCCATTCTGGCAACTAACCAAGAAAAGAAACACGTACCAACCATAATGGCTGAATTCCAGTACCAATCTCCGTAAAAGTGATCAACCACATAAGATTCGATTTTTTTCATTACTTCCAACATCCGCCCTTTATCGGCTATAGCTGGACTATCCCAATTACCAACATTTTGCCAACTAAACGTTGAATTCTCACGAATACTTGGTTTTTTACTCGTTGGAGGTTTTGGTTTATGTTTAGAACCGTCTACTGGGGGGGTCTCAGTATCAGCATCGATATCAGCCTGTTTATTGTAATCCTGGACATTGGCCAAGTTTTCACGAGGTCCATTGGGGATATCCTGCTTTGGGTTTTCATGTTTCGACTACAATGTTAGTATTGGCAACGTTGAAAAACATCCATTGCATCATTAAAAACCCACTTGAAGCCCAAAATTTCCCACAATTGATAACATCTGGTTCAATTGATGGTACCTGATGATAACTTTGGTAATTGATGACAATTGCATTAACCTGTAATCAATACATACACTTGACATGATGACTTTCAAAAGCAACAAACAGCAATAATCTTCAACTGGTCGCACAAATGAAATTTGATTCACCAAAGTCTCCTATTGTCAATGGTTTAGTCGATGTAAATTAATGAGAAATGGTGAGTTTATAGGGCTATATCGACCATGGGAGGGAGGTAGGTAGCTGGGAGTATAGAGAATAGGAGTAGTGATGTCTGTATTTATAGAGGTATTACTGGGGTCCATGTTGGTGTAAAATTTAAACCGTTTACTGTCTAGTTAGTTCCTGGTACCTGATGTCGTGTCAGCCGCAATGCTATTAACCTTGGGTTATTGCAGTGAATACAGAAGAGTGAATATTTACTCCAATGAATACAGAAGAGTGAATATTGATAGTATGTATGGGTTATAACAGCATAATACACTTATGTAGAAGTCGCTACTCTTCTAGGCTGTTCAGGAGCCAGGGAGGCTGTCCAGGAGCCTGGAAGGCTCTGTTTGCTGTTTATGGCAAAATATGTATTCTTTGGCTCTAGTGGGTTTTGAAGCTGACTGAACTATGGCAGGAGGCATGTGGATAGCAGCTGATGTTGTATGACATCTACCAATCAATTGTAATATAAGACCCATCATATCTATCAATTGTAATACAAGACTGATTTTAGGGTGTCTTTCAGGTCCCTAAGATATTTTCCAAGATCTCTTCTATAGTGGATAGTGAGCTAAAGGTGTTGCTGTAAGAATCACGAAAAACATTCAGATAGGGTAAAGTAGTGTGAAGTAGTGTAAGTAGTATAAGTAGTGTGAAGTAGTGTAAGTAATATAAGTAGTGTGAAGTAGTATAAGCAGTACAAGCAGTACAAGCAGTATGAGTAGTATAAGTAGTGTGAAGTAGTATAAGCAGTATAAGTAGTGTGAGTAGTATAAGCAGTGTGAAGTAGTATAATAGTATAAGTAGTATAAGTAGTGCAAGCAGTACAAGTAATACAAGCAGTACAAGTATAAATAGAACATAGAAAATAGAAAATAGAGAATAGAATACCAGCAGCAAAATAACTTACTATATGTATGAATTATTTAATTATTTAAACAGATTCTAAAACAACATCTTTAAAACCACCTTTAGAAACTTTTTTACCTTTTTCTTCAACTGAACCTTCACCGTGTAAAGCCAATAAAGCACCTAAATCGAATTTTGGTTGTTTTAATAATTTAACTTTTCTAATGTGAACATTTTGTAAAGGATAAATAGTTTGGGTTGATTTTTCAATTTCTCTACCAATGACTTCTGGGATCAATTTGGAAGTTAATTGAGCTAAAGTAACGTTAGCAACTTCTCTTTGCATAATTTCCATCATCTTTTTTCTAATTTCTTTTAATTTGGATGATTGAGCATAGGTAGTCTTTTTGATTTGGTTTTGTTGTTTTTTAGTGAAAGCAATAGCGAAAACTCTTAAAACGTAATCATCAGCGGTTTTAACAGTGACATTAGCTTCGACTAATGATTGCCATTTTCTGACTAATGATCTTAATTTATCACTGGTAAAGTTCATACCGTGGAAATTGGTTAACAAGTTTTTACCTTGAACTTCGTCGACTCTTAATTTAATGTTTCTGTAAGAGTGGTCTTCGGATCCTTGTAAATCAGCTAATGAAACTTCAACAACTCTACCTTTTAATCCATCAGCGGCATTTTTTAAACCAGTTGATTTATTGATCAAAGTTTTACCAACGTTTCTGTTTTCAAAAGTAGATGGAGCTTTGATGTCAAACCAATCTTTTCTGGTGAATGGATCAACGACCTTCTTTTTTAATCCTTTCTTACCTTTAGATAATCTTTTATTTTTACCAACTGCCATTCTGTATAATCAGTGTTTGTGAAGAAATTTCAATTGACTATTTTCTCAATGAGACCTTTTGAAAATTTTCATTTCAAAAATTAAATATTCCGCTTAACTATGGTGACTGCGTTTCGCGGGTTTGGGCCTGTCGCGTGACGTGCCAGGGCGCGCCCTGGCCGGCGGTGCACCATGCGCCGCGGTGCACCTCGAGGGCGGTGCACCCATAGATTGTGGTGGTGCAACCGTAGGTGTTGCTGGCGTCGGCGGCAGCGTCACTGCTGGGTGCAGCCGTGGCAGCACACCTGGACGATATCTGGTTGGGTGGTGGGGCAGCACTGGGGGCGGCAGCAGCGGCCAGCGGTGCAGCAGCAACAGCCGCCCTGGGTGTTGGTCTGGTGATGCTCTAGTATCTGGTGATACCAATTCGCGTAATTTTGTAAACAGATCATGGAACCAGAAGGGAACCAGTATGTACATGTCAGCGCAGCGCTGTTCACGGGGCGTTCACAGCGAACAATACTAACATCTGCAGAGTAGCATTGAAAATAGGGTTAATTGGTGACTCCCAGATCGGCAAAACGTCGCTCATGGTCAAGTACGTCGAAGGCACGTTTGATGATGATTACATTCAAACCCTCGGGGTCAATTTCATGGATAAAAAAATACGCATCAAAAACACCGTGATAACGTTCTCCATATGGGACTTGGGTGGCCAGAAGGAGTTTATCAATATGTTGCCGCTAGTTTCCAACGACGCTATTGCCATATTGTTCATGTTTGACTTAACTCGCAAATCAACATTGAACTCTATCAAAGAATGGTACAGACAGGTCAGAGGGTTTAATAAAACGGCCATCCCCTTTTTGGTGGGTACCAAGTATGACGAATTCATCGATTTGTCCAACCAGGATCAAATCGAGATAACTCAACAGGCAAAGAAATTTGCCACGGCCATGAAGTCTCCCGTGGTGTTTTGCTCCACCAGTCATTCCATCAACGTGCAGAAGATTTTTAAAATCATATTGTCCAAGGCTTTTGATTTGAAATTGAACTTGGACGAGATTCACAATGTAGGTGAACCGATTCTTATCTACAAGTAAGTGTTTTAGTGTTTTTTAACACCAAGCAAAATAGCCTTCCTCGAGAAGTAAACGACAATACCAGCTAGGTATTCACGGAAGTCTCTGTATAGAAACCTCCACAAGAGTTCAGCAATAAACTCCCTGGGTTAGCATTTAGTTCTTATAATATACGCGCATAATTATTTCTATCGATAAGATGGTCTGGCAAGTAGTTGAAGGCTCTGCATCAGGCACTCCCGCCAGAACAAGACGTCAGAAGTCTACCCTTCATTTAAAAAATGCTGAAGGGGTCATACTAAATATTGGTGATTCCATCAATTTCAACGACGACGACGATGATATTGATTTCCAAGAATCAGGGTTGATTATTGAAATTGACCATACTATAGATACGAAAATCATGGTATTGATGTATAACGAGTCCGACGATGTTGACGATTTGGTAGATGAAAACGAATTGATATTGACGCCTGTAAGAGAACAAGTTCGCTTGAAAAATATTCAACGTAAACTTCAAGTGTTTGGTGAATGTAATGCTTTGGAAAATAGCTTTTTCTGCAAGCGAGCTAGTAACGAAACTGGTAGTATAATTAAGGACTTTGATTATAATGAGTATTTGCAATTACTAAAAGATGATGCTAAGGAAGCGGTTGAGTTCATCAGAGATTTAATTATGCCATCCAAACTGCCCACGAAACCCAAAAATCCCTTTAGATCCCCTTCTAAATACAATCCTGTAAAATATAACGAATCATCCAGCGATGACGATGACGATAATGATGAATTTGTGTCTGCTCCAATAGGTGAACTTGATGAATATGACGATGACCATGACGAGGCAATAGTTAAAGATGAAGAAGATGAGTTTACTATAAACTCGAGCCCCAAGAAGAGAAAACTCCCACTGACCCCCAAAAAAGCTAAAAAATCAAAATCCGCTACTCCAAAAGCTCGAAAAACCCCAAAAACTCCAAAAACTTCAAAAGGAACACCTAAATCTGCCCAGTCAAAATTAATTAAAGGAACTTCCATCGATACGTTACCAGATTCTCCTAGGTTTTCATTTTTAGATGCTGATTCATTAGGTGACCAAACCGAATCGATTAAATTTATCAAATCGGTATTGGGGAAGAAAACCATCAGGATCGCTAATGCTTTGCCAACGCCAAATTTTCAGCTATCATCCCCACGTTCCAAGCGTCGTGAATCGAAGGAAGGTGATTATAAACTACTCGATACTAAATCGCCAGCGTTTAAAGATTTAAAGCAAAAGCTTCATACTGCTACGAAATTGCAATCGTTGCCATGTAGAGAAGATGAATTCACATCTCTCTATTTATACTTGGAAAGCGCCATTAGACAACAAACTGGTGGGTGTTTATATCTTAGTGGTACACCGGGGATTGGTAAGACGGCGACAATTAGAGAAGTCATGAATCAATTATCCGAATTAAAGGATTTAGGAGACATTAATGATTTTAATTTTATTGAAATTAACGCCTTAAAGTTGATTTCACCAAACTATGCCTATGAAGTGTTGTGGTCAAAAATTTCGGGTTTAAATGTTAGTCCTTCCAATGCTGCCTTATTTCTTGAAGCTTATTTTAAAGAAGAATCCGTCTCCAAGAAACCGTTGGTGGTAATGGTTGATGAACTCGATCAAATTGCTACTAAAAAACAAAATGTCATGTATAACTTTTTCAATTGGCCAACTTACCCTCATTCAAAATTAATTATTATTGCTGTGGCCAATACCATGGATTTACCAGAAAGAGTATTGCTGAACAAAATCTCATCACGTTTAGGGCTCCATCGTTTGCAGTTTATTGGTTACACATTTGAACAATTGGGGTATATTATTGAACATAGATTAGAAATGTTAACTCGACAAAATAAGCGTCAAGTGGTAGTTGAAAAGGATGCAATTTCATTTGCATCCAGGAAGGTATCAAGTGTCAGTGGGGATGCTCGTAGAGCGTTACAAATCTGTCGTAGAGCGGTAGAAATTGCTGAATTAGAGTACCTCCAATCAGATAAATCACACCAGCCTCAGGCTAACCACGATGATGCAGACTTCGAAGATGAAGTTAAAGTAACAGTTAAAATCAGCCATATTTCCAAAGCTATTAATGAGACAATCAATTCCCCTATCGCTCAATATGTTGCAAGTTTATCATACGGATCAAAACTAATTCTTGTGGCAATCTTAATTCGTATGAACCTTTCCGGGTTATCAGAAAATCCATTGGGGGAAATACTCGATCAAATGAGAACTTTAGTATCGATGACTCCAGCGACGGGGGAATCAAAGTACCTTGGTACATACGATGTAGTTATTTCCAAACCAAAAACTATCAGAATTGATGAGTTTAGATTTTTGTATCTTGAGCTCGTAGAAAACGGGATTATATTATCGCAAAATATTAAAAGTGAACGGTATAAATTGATTTCATTAAATGTTTCACGAGAGGAGATTCTAATGACCCTTCGTCGGGATCCCCAAGTCTCCCATTTAGTGGTGAATCTTAAAAGTAGTAATTAATAAAAATCGCATACTAAAATTATCTTAGACTAAATTATCACATACTAAAATATCTCATCGCGGATTTATAGATTGATTTATAGACTTTAGATTATCATGAATATTGACCCGTATGATTATGTAGAAACTGATTCACCCACCCTTCTATTCAACGACGATAGAGTCCAGGCTCGTTTTGAGTTGGGGGTTTGTATGGCGATTCATAAATGGGATGAGCTTTCCACGGCGGTTGATAACCAATGGGGAGGTGCAAATTCTAACGAAAAGAGAGACTGGCTTTCAGCAGTAATCATTGATTTATTCAAGGAAAATAATGCCGTAGATAATTTGTTAATTGAAGATGCATTATTACTGGCCATGAGTGAAGAATTTAATGCTGAAGTTGATAATGATTCAGCTTTGGAAATTGCAGCGTTGGTTTTAAAATTTTATAGAGATGTAAGTCTTGGAAACTTTGGTGAAATTGAGACGATATATTCAAAATGGCAACAAAGACAAAGTAACAGAGTTATAAATAGGGTTCACATTGCATCCGATCCAAATAATCCAAGTGATGATGATGATGAAGAAGACGAAGATGCTGATGAACCACAAGGAAACTATTCCCAACCGCAAGAGTCGATGGAAATTGATGAACCAACAGTAGACGATGATGGGTTCCAATTAGTTCAAAAAAAGGGAGGTAGAAGACGTTAGTGTATCATAATATATATATATGTATATGACCTGGCTATTTTGGTTCTATCATAATGCGTTATATTTTTACATACTAATTGAATTTCTTGGGGTATTAGTACGAGTTCTATTCAAAGTATTTAGTGAGTGTAATGAAGTCACTGAATTTTTCCTAGGGAAGCACGGCTCGGGTTCTTCCTTGGGGGTATTCATGCCTGATGGCGATTTTGGCGTCATGGAAGTCTTATAACCTACTCTCAAGTCACTTAACCTACGAGATAACGATACTCTGCTTTCGCTAACTAATTTGTTATTCAAAGCGTCAAAAAATCCAACATTGACTTCGATTTTAAATAATTTGATGGCCGTGGATGTCCATGCATTTACCGGGGTGATTCGTTTATCTAATTCTTCGATGGTTGCTGGGGTCTCTAATAGTGATATAGGGTCCTCACTATTGAACATCTTACCTAATGACATGAATGACGATGTGATATTCTTGATCAATTTATTCTTACCACCTGTGGTAGCGCTGACATTATCGGCACTATTGTAAATCCTGCCATATAATAACGATATGTACCATCCCAATGATATTGGGCTCCAAATGAACTTCAACGGCGTGAAATTACTCAGGGGTAAAAATTCACCATTGATCTCATGTTTATGGAGATCTAAAAGTTGATTAAATTTTAAATTTTCAATGGACTCAATTAACGTCAACGTATAGGACGTTTCACCAAGTACTTCATTCAACGAGAGTTTAAGAAACGGGATGATTATCGTGACGATGATTCTTAACGCATCTTTACCACCCCACGTCTTATTAATGGTTGCTTCCTTCCGTTGCTTCCCCTTGGCCTTCTTGGTCATTCCACTGGGTAAACTAGCTCTCAATGATTCTTCAATGGCTTCTGATTCCTGTTCAAATTCATCGTCACTACTGGGCACCGATTCCACGTCTTCCAAATGATGGTCGGTCAGTTGATTATGTGGTGGTTGTGATTGGATTGATAATGTACTATTACGTCTACTCAATTCAAGATCGTCTAGTGTATCATCATCTACCTGTTGTTGCTCTTCCTCCCGTTCAACCTCTTGCTTATCTTGTTGAGACTTAATTATCAAAGTTTTCCCATCGAAATATTCATTATTTAATCCAACCACGGTATTCCAGCACAGATCATATATTTTTTCGCTTTTTAAAATCGTGAATAACAACATTCTTGAGCTTTTATTATGTAATGACGATATGCAAATACTTCTGATTAAAAGCGCTAGTAAATCAGCATTAATAGGATTTTTCAAAAGAAATAATCGGGATGAAAATCTAACGATTAAATTTGTCAATGCTGTTGACGCTGAATAACTTAACCCCCCTCCAGGATTAACGTTATTCAAATTTTTACTGTGATCATTGGTCCCCAGGATTGAACTATCACCAATTAACGGCAAAATATTGTATAATACTTCCACCAAGGTAGTAGTGACTAGAATATTAACTTCACCGGGTCTTGCAATGGCATGTTTGCTTAAAATATTGCAAATTTGAATCACCACGATATCTCTAGTGGTAGCGCCCAAGGGTTTTTCAGGAAACAAATGTGGTGGTAACCGATTAAAAAAATCAGGATCAGGGTCCATTAAGTTTGATGTTGACGTATGTGATAAGTATAATAATAAACAACTGCTTAGCCTTATTAGATTTTTATACTGTGGATGGTTAAACGTTCTAATGTAATAAACTAATAACACATTCAATTCATTAAAAAACTTACTACCAATATCTCTAAATCTTGCATTACATTGAATGAGTTCCCATAAGATCATAAGAAACTCCATTGACCAAATAGGCGGTCTATACTGATCGATATCGGTTTTCAACCCATTAATTAAACTGGACCCTAGGTATAATAATTCATTATCTTTATGCAACTTTCCAATGTATAATCGTGACATGTTATGAGGTTTACGATGGTTCTCCACTTCTATAAATGCTGTGTTTGATGGTATAGGATAAATTATCATTAGTGTAAGTAACTGAATGCAATTGTAAACATAATTATATCTCATGTACTTAATGGATCCATCATTAAAATGCATCATGCTTTCTGGTGATGATTTCACACTACGGCACAAAACATTAATTAACGAGCATACCAAGGTAAGTACTTCCAATCTGGGCAAGGATGTGACTAATATTGTCGTGAAAATTGACCCCTTAGAAACCGTTTTAGATGGTAGTTGGTAAAATGAATTCCCGCATAATGTGATTAGAAGCTTGACCAAAGCGGTTCTATTACTTTCAATAATTAAATCTGGGGGCTGGTATTTTGAAGTTATACCAATTCCAGGTTCCCATACTGTTAGATTTATCATGCCCTCAGAATGTTTAATTGTGGGTGGCATTGAAAATCCTTTAAAAAATAGTAACTTGATAATCGATCGTACCACTCGAAGCACTAGTATTTCATCATTTGCTGTGGATTTGCTTATTGGACTAGCTGTTGGTATAAAGTCAAACGGATCATAGCGTTTATTTAGTAATAGTTTATCAATAATTTCATCGTAATCATGTTCATACAACTCTGGGATAACTTTGGTTAAAAAATGAATCACATTTAGTACATGCTGATGATTTAAAACGACCTCTGATTCACTAAACGCAATTAATTTCGTAAATAACTTATAAACTAATGTTATAAAATTTACTTTATTTTGATCTCTAATAGTCTGAATATCATGAACGGTGATCAATTCAAAAATATCGTTGATATTATCAGGTAGCAACCAGAACTTCGACCAGAATGAATCATTGGTGATATCTATTAGGATTCCTTGACCTAGTTTGAAGAAATGATTCTTGAATGATAATTTATCTTCAGTGGTCTTCATGATTGAGAGTTAGAAATTACGCTCGTTTTTCCCTATCATATATTGGAGGTAAATTGGTGGTAGTTTGGTCTGGTCCAACAAGGTTACCTCTGTACCTATACTGCTGCTGCTGCTGGTGCTGCTGCTACTACTACTACTACTACTACTTACTCTATCAATTGTGATACGACTTCTTGTTTGAATATTTTTTGTTTAGACTTACCATGTGCTTAACATCAATCGATCCCCCAAAATCAATCGATACTTCCCAAAATCAATCAATACGTCACCTTCGCCTTGGGATAATGGCGGTTTAGGTCTACTTAATCCTTGGTTTCTTTGCACCGTCCACTTCGATCTCCTTTCTCTTTATGCCAGCGACGGGTCCGTGACCAACATCAACATCCATACCAGCCCCTTCGAATTCTTCACCAGCAACATCGTCTAAATCGTCACCATCACCCGACTCAACCCAACCGTCCCACGAAGGCTGATCCGAGCCGTGAATGACTTCGTCGTCGTTAACGTCAAAATGCATCGATGAGCATTTTGACATGGCATGGTAAACATCGGTGATTAAATTGGGTATGTTAACGAACACATCATCGTAATCATGATGGTCGTTGCCTGGACTTTCGATTTCTAACTCGACAATCGGTTCGTTTTCCTCCAGTTGATTAACTGAGTTCAATAACTCATTAGACGCAATTTGCAAGTATAATTTACCCGACAGTTTTAATGCATGTAGGACAATGATTTGATAGGGTATTTCCAAACCTTTATTAATATTGCCATTGAAAATAATCAACGAAGTGTTTAAAACGAATAACGACACTGGATTTTGGAAAACTTCAGCTACGTGCAGATTAATCGTCACCGTGGACAGGGGATCGCTGTCCAAAATATTGATTGAAAAATTGGTACCGCCAGCAAATATCACTAATTTATCATCGTCGATAAAGTGTTCCGGCGATGAGCTCTGGAACTCATAGAATGGGATAGTATTTTCACTGTTGGGAGGTTCATTAATTAATTTGGGTATCATGGTTGATCGCGAATTGACGATTATTTCTGTTAACATCACCAGAAATTTCAATCAGAATTTCAGAGTGAGAGTGGTTATCATCCCATTGTACATATAAATATTGGTAATATTGGTAATATTGATAATATTAACATATCGGTTACCGACTAATTACCTACTAGCGGCTAATTATTCGATAATCTTCTAATAAGTCTTTGGAAAACAGGACTATTATTCTCGTTGATTTCCTTTTTAATCTGCTGTTGTCTTTCGTTTTTGTGCTGTATTTGTTCCTCTTTAGATGGTGGTAATTTCTCATTGACCAAGTCAGCTTGTTTAGCTTCTTGGAACCCCGTGATGGCTGTTTTCAACCCTTGTGATCCATGAATCAACGACCCTTTAGGTAACTGTCCTGAATTCAAACTCTTCAACGTAGCCACATCGGCGGTTTCTTCTCGTAAAATCTGGTACATTCTGGAAACTCTACCAATGGCTATAACCTTATTACGCAATGCTTGTTTCCTGGCTTCGTAGGTATCTTCTTCAATCACATCATTCTTAACGGGAGGTTCTGGAGCGTTGGCGATATTAAATGATGGGGTTTTGAAATCAATTGGTGACGATGGTTGAGAATCTTTATAATCGTAATTATAATCTTCTTTCTCCTCACTTAACTCTTCCTCAGTACAAACATTCAAGATTGACACCAACATGTCGGTGACCTTTTCACCCACAAATGGTAAACTCCATGTGAATACATCCATGAAATGTGGCAACCAGTATGGATGAGGTGACAGGTTAAATTGTCTTATATTCATGACATTATTTTCATATTTTAATATGGCGGCTTTATTATTGTAACTGTCTAAATAATTTGGTGCACTAAACATCGTTAATAATGATGGGAACCCCATAGTTTTGGTTCGCTTATACATTCTATAACCAGCATCTTGAGCTTCATGTGCTCTAATAATTGATAATAACCCTGTTCGTTCTAAAAATTGACATGAAGCCTTATAAGTGAACGCATACGAGCAACCTCTGACCACATTTCTGATAAATGTTTGATCCATATTATCATCGTCATAATCTTCAATGGGGTCGGCCCATAATAAATCACACATCAACCCCTTAGTGGGAGGCTCTTTAAACCTATCTAATTGAATCAAATCATTCAAACTCTTTAATTCTGGTGATAATCCTCCATGAACACAGAAAAACTGTTTATTCATGATGGCTGCTAATGGTAAACTGTTGAAGGATTTTAAACTCTCTTCATATAAAGTTTCACTATACTTGTGTAAACATTCATTTTTAAATGTGAAGTATTCCGTCAAGTGTTTACATTCATGATTACCTCGTAACATAAATATGGTATCAGGGTAGGTCAATTTCAAGGAGTATAAATACAACAATACTTCGATGGAAAACGATCCTCTATCGACATAATCACCTAAAAATAAATACGATGTATTAGCCACATCACCACCGACTTCAAATAGCTTCATTAAATCATAATACTGGCCATGAACGTCTCCACACACCGTAACCGGTGCAGGTACTTCCAATAAATTTGGTTCACTGGATAATAACTCGGTGGCATCTCTTAATATTCTGATAGCTTGATATTCTCTTAATCTTCCTTCTCTGAAAAAGTGGTCTTTTAAAAATGCACAATTTGGCAACCCTGAAGGTAAAAACACTTGGTCATCAGTTGGCTGGTAGGTGGCTGGGGGGGTAATATCTTTGACGGCCCTCTCTTTGGTATTGAATGTTTCACCCGAATCTAATGTATAGGTTGATACATCTTGATCGTTTGTAGTTTTCTTATTTATTGCTTTGATAGCATTACTTATTTGGACTTGCTTTTCCATATTATCCTGGGCACTTTTTACTGGGTTCAGGTTCACTTGTTGGTGGGAAATTATTGACTATGCAGTGTTGATTGAATTTAAATGTCTAGCTTGAATTGAATTGAACAATTGCCGATTAGTGAATTAATTAACCGATTAAATCAGTGGTAGATTGATAATATTACGGAAAATTTTTTTCATGACGAGGCGCGATTTCTGGTGGTGGGGTGGAACTACTGGCGCGCCAGCCGTGCCATGGCACCGGGGTCTGGTCGTCAATTTTGATGCGTTAACACGTATCCTGTCCCTATCAAAAGGTTCCAGCCATGATGAAACAAATTCTATTTTCAGTGTGGGTAGGATTGGAAAGAGTGCAGTGGCAGAGTAGGTAGAGAATTGGAAGGAGTGAAAAGTGGGTGATGATTTGAAAGGAGTACAGTGAATAAGGGAAAGTATGTAGAAAATATAGATATATAGATAATAGGGTAGGAACAATGAAATATAGAACCATTGCAGTATAGAAAATGAATATTTGATAAACAATTTGATGCACAAAGGGAAGAGAACAAGTAAGAGAAAGACAAGAAGATGGTAGAGGGCGTCTATTCAACATAAACAAACTCATTAGAAACAAACCCATTGAACGAAGTACTAGCTACCGAAGTATAAGCCCCAACGTCCTTAAAATATAACCAGTCACCGATACGAGCTTCTGGCAAGGTGATTTCCCCAACCCGATCCAAGCCATCACAAGTTGGACCCCAGATGGAATAGTGCTTGTCTTGCTTATACTCATCATCACCTCTGGATGAAGGATTAGGCAAAAGATTTGGCACCGGCGATTGATGATCGAATAAAATACAATTCAAATTGCCGTAAACCCCATCGTTGATATAAAGCATCGATGTTTCTGGTAATGATCGTTTAGCGATAATGTTGGTGACCAACGTGAACGCATTAGAAACCATAAATCTACCAGGTTCTGCTATAAACTTAATATTTCTCGAGGCAACGTACTGCGGTGGGAAGAATTTGGATAACGAGTAATTAACCATGCTTGAACTATCGTTAAATGTATCACGTTCAAATCCCCCACCAATATCAACAACGTTCAACTTGATGCCTAAACTATCTGCCTCGTTGAAAATAAATCTACAATCTTTGATGGCGGTATGCATCGAATCATTATCCTTGGCCCCCGATCCAACATGGAAGGCAACTCCCTTGACATTCAATTGTAATTCCTGGGAGGTTTTCAAAATATCCATGGCGGTGGTGATATCACATCCAAATTTGGTAGATAATCTGCATTGAGCCGACTCATCATCGGTAATGATTCTGATCAAAATGCCAATGTCAGGATAATATTGCTTGATTTTGTATAATTCATCGATATTATCAACGGTGGTTAATTGGATATTTTGCTGGGCCGCATATCTAATGTAACTACTGGTCTTACATGGATTAGCATAAACAATTCTATCAGCATCAACTCCGAAATTTAAAATGTATTCTAATTCATTCTTCGAAGCACAGTCAAAATTTACCCCTTCAGAAATCAATAATTTAATAACTTCAGGGTCATTATTACACTTGACAGCATAAAATGGCACGATATTTGGTAATCGAGATCTCCAAAGTTTCAAAGATTGCCTAATTTCATTTAAATTAACCACAAAAAATGGATCTTCATCACCTGGTTCACAACGTTCATGATTAATTGATGAAACTTTTTTAATGATTCTATTTAATACCAAGTCTTTTGAATTGGTATTAGCATGATCTAAAAAGTCTGGTTCATTTTCATTAATTCTAAGTCTAGTATCCAAAATTGGGGCCATTCTATTCTCCAGATATGTCTAACAAGTTTTATGCTCAGTGTAGTGTGAGCAATTTATGGTAATTAAACTTCAAGCGGCAGCTCTCGTAACAAATATGTTGGTTAAACCTTTAAAGTATGAAAAATTTTCAAATTGCTTCGCAGCTATTTTTCTTGTATTTAGGTGATGGGTTTGATCTGGTGTACGGATGCGATGACATGGATGGGTTTTGTAAATAACGAAGTTATTGTTTGAGCTGTATAGTTTTACATGCTGTCAGGGTGGTCACTGGTGTAGGAGGAGTACCCAATGATTTTTCCCAGATTTTTAGACTCTTTTTAACATTTTTAATATTTGGTTAATATTTGTGTGTGATTTTTGCTACTACAAAATTAACTGAATAATCTCTAAAAAGTTCCAAAAAATATATGTAACTAAGTAGCTATCAAGGATAACAATTTAAGAAAGGTTAAGAGAAGGAAGAAGAATTTCAACCTAAGATACGATAAGAAAGGGAGTGAAATTTAATTCAACATAGGCTAAGAGAAGATAAAAAATTCAGAGGATTTATCCCAAACTATGATCTTGTAGATGAAACGAAAGATAGTGAAAGAAGACAATAATGAGTGAAGTCAACACACAAAGATAGATAGTGTCTGAGACAGTGTCCACACAAGGGTAATAAGTGTCTGGACAGTACAATTTAAAGAGTCGTGAATAAGTGACAACTAAAGACTACCATATATTACCAGAACTATATTGAATGAACCCCCAGAAAGGGTTCACGAAATGAATCAAACTTAATCGAGTAACGTGCTTTCTAACACGTCGAGCCCCCAGCACTGTTGACCAATTCCCCCTGCCAACTATAATACTTACTCATATCGACATGATGCTTTTTACCATTAGAATCGTACATGGAGCAACCGTACATCGAAGCGTAAGGGGGAGTGTATAAATGCAAACTAATACTGATACCATCATCAGGATTGGAGATTTTATGTAACCCAATATCATCGGAAATATAACCTACCTGCTGGGTATTTAACACGGTTTCCTTCTTACAGGTAATTTCCTGGGAACCTTCTTCTGGGATATTGTACAACGATTCTTTTAAGTTACCTTGCAATACTTTCATGACACAATGTGCATTAGCATGATCGTGGATAGCGGAACTTTTACCAGGCGACCAGCATAAAATTAGCAAGTTGGCATTACCATTAATGTTAAATATCCCATTTCTGGTATAATTTCTTGAAGCATCATGTAATGCATATTTTGACCAATCTTGAGAATCACTATGGTAGGTTTCCATAATGGATTGGATCTTGTCAACGTCAATATCTTTGCAACATAACCCTTTACCGTTCAAATGCTGTTTCAATTCGTTGATTAATCTACCTAAATTGCCAGGGATTTCTTGTTGGTCGATACTATCTACCGACTTGAGTTGTTCTTTAACATTATCCATTTTCAAATCGCACACCAACATCTTTATTCTGTTATGTTGACACCTTATAGTTTTAAATTGTATTTGCTTGTTGTGATTTCAAAAAAAAAAAAGGCAGAATGGGCAACCACTGCCTAAATATCATGGTACAAACCTCCCTGGCCAATGAAATCCTGCCAAAAAAAAACAAACAGTGCGTGTGAAACAAGAAAAAATGCTCAACTGCTATTGGCTCAGACCATGTCAAACAACTCTAATTATTTGAATACTAACGAATACTTGTTCAATGATGAAAATCCACGCTAAATCTGATAAGAAATTTACATGTTTCAGATTGTTGATACTTAGATCTGGCGGATAACGATTTACACAGTTCTGGCACTAATTGCAGCATTTATTATCGGAGTGGACGGCATATAACCGATGGCACCAACGCACGTGAGAAGAGGTGATCGATGATGATAGTCATTTGCGTACGTAATAATGTGTCACTTGAGTGGATGGAGCACAGGTGCACTGGTGGGAGGCGGGTGTTGGGATGGTTAACAGCACTGGCTGTGTGAATAGTGGGACATTGCATGGTGGGACATTCAGGGATCATCATTAGAACTTCGGACCAATAACTACTCGAAATATGGGGTAGGCAATATTATAAAATATCCACCAATTCCCATTTGTAATGCCATCACAGTATTGCACTAGAACTCATTGACATGGACTTTCCAAAAATCGTTGACATTAAAACTTATATCATTAAAGAAAAGGGTAGTGGAGGCGACTACCATGATGTTGCATCAGGGCATTGGTTAATTGATTCCAAGATTTCCACCCCCATGACCAAATTCCCCCAATACAGAGCCAATAGAACCAGTTGGGGCATCAACGTATTAGGATCCTTTTGCGTTGAAATCATCGCCTCTGATGGTTCCAAAGGGTTTGCCACAGGTTTTGGGGGACCCCCCGGTTGTTGGTTAGTTAAGCAGCATTTTTGGAGGTTCTTGGAAAATCAAGACCCTAGGAACTTAAACATCATGTGGGATCAAATGTTTAGAGCGTCGATGTATTATGGTAGAAAAGGGTTACCCATCGCGGTAATCAGTGTCATTGATTTAGCATTATGGGATTTATTAGGTAAAATTAGGAATGAACCAGTTTATAAAATGATTGGTGGTGCTACCAAGGAGAAATTAGATTTCTACTGCACTGGATGTGACCCCCAAGCTGCTAAGAATATGGGGTTCTGGGGTGGAAAGGTAGCATTACCCTACGGTCCTGATGAAGGGTTTGAAGGGTTAAAGAAGAACGTGGAATTTTTAACTCAACATAGAAACAAAGTCGGTCCAGATTTCCCCTTAATGGTGGATTGTTACATGTCACTTAACGTTCAATATGCCATTCAATTAGCTGATGCTACTTCGCATTTAAACATTAATTGGTTTGAAGAGACTTTACACCCTGATGATATTGAAGGTTACGAAATCATTAAAAAGGCTCACCCTAGAGTTAAATGGACCACTGGTGAACACGAATACACCAGGTATGGGTTTAGGAAATTAATTGAATCGAGAAACTTGGATATTGTTCAACCCGATATTATGTGGGTAGGGGGATTAACAGAAATTTTAAGAATCGCCCATCATGCCGCTGCTTATGATATCCCAGTCGTTCCTCATGCCAGTGGACCTTATTCTTATCATTTTGTCGCTTCGCAACCCAATACTCCGTTCCATGAATACTTGGCCAATTCTCCTGATTCCAAGTCAGTGTTACCGGTGTTCGGTAATTTATTTACCGATGAACCAGTACCAACGAAAGGGTATTTAGATATTAGCGTTTTAGATAAACCAGGATTTGGGTTAACGATTAATCCAAAAATCGAATTGATCGAAGGTGATTCCATCTTCAATCCTTCACCGGAAAGAGTTTTATACACTGATATCGACTATGAAGTCTTAAAGAAAAATGGTCATTAAATTTAACCTCAATAAAGTTGCAATAAGTATTTCAATATATATTATAAATTACCTATCTCTTATTTATGTTTCATTGGGAACGTTATAATACTGAAACTATACTAACAGTTTAACGACTCAAATATTAGTGTAAAATTATAATTGATATATCCAGAAGGAGGGTTAAAAAGAGTCCCAGAAAAGATCAAATTAATTAATTAATATTTATTAGTCTGTACATAATCATGCTCATAAACTGGAGCTTAAAGAAAGTTAAAATATACATTTTATAATTCAGTTCAAGTTCCTTTATTATATAGGCAAACTTTCTACATGGTAATTCAAATCCGTTCTAACGGCAACTTAAACCAATCGAAAACATCATCATCATCAAACCCTTTATTCTTAACCCTCTCAACCTTCTTACTCAATAACGAATCCAAACTCGACGCATTTAGCTTCAAATCAATGATCAATCTTGCTTCTTCACTGTAACTCCCAGTGGAAGGATGATCAGATACTTCAGGCGAATCAATCACCTTATCATCTTTAAAGAATTCCAAAATATCAGCAAATTTCGATGCACTGGCATAATTCATTGATCGCAATAGTGTAATGGAGTATTCAAAATCCTGACTTAGTTCCCCACGATTGCTTATATGATCAACCAACAACACTCGGCCACTTACCCATATAGCAAAGGCATAATAGGGTCCCAATTCTAATCTGGGTAATTTCGATAAATTAAGCACTTTATGAGCCGATTTTAAGCATTTTGACCGTGACGTCTGGGATGAAACATATTTTTCCAACGAATTTGAAAACGCTGCCGGTGAATGTAATCGTATGATCAACGTGTGATATAACGCATGCAACAATATACTATTGGAGTCTTGTGATTCAAAAACTTCCGCTTCAAGAAATAGGGAAATGGTCGGTGATAGTTGATTTTTCCAATTTTGAATTTTATGATCAAATTCGTAGCATTGTAGTTGCCATACAAGCAAATCTTTGACATCATGAATATCCAAGGGGATCTTTCTGAAACTCAGACACTCATCCATCAATTGAAGCACCTCGATGATCAAACTATTGGTACCGTACCAATTTGATATTGGTCGATGGCCCAATGCTCTGGTTTGGTGTTGGTACCCTGATGAGAAATTATACCAATACTGACTATCTAACGGTAAGTAAATCTTAGGCGTAGATAATTGGCCATTAAAATGACTACCCATGCTGGATAATTTATCTAACTTATAAATCTCCCACACTAAATTTCGAATACTTTCCAGTTCGACCCACGATGACCAGTCGTCATCAGGAGTAGACGCTTCCCCCAATCCTAAGTGAATAACTCCCCCCACCGCAATCGATACGATGGACCAAGTGTCAAAGTTATTCAGGTCGCCATACAGCGTAATGCCTAGTAATGTTATTGCCATTAATTCTTCAATATTTTTGACCCCGTAGCATTTTGAAATGATCAATTGTTTAAGCGACTCAAAATACTCTACTTGGTTTTCAAATTGCAAGGTGTTGATGAGTATCCCAAGCAACACGACGTTGTTGGTAGAAATATCTGATAGGATTTGAGACTTTTGTCTAGGGTGTAATATGGGTGATATTGGGTTTAGGTGCTTAAAGTAGCTGTCGACCAACGTGATGCACTTTTCGGGGGGTGGGAGGTCACCATTACCTCTATCAAATTCAGTACCAACACCAGTACCAGCACCAGCACCAGGACTTACAATATTCATATCGATTGAGTTACTGAGATGGGTATTATTGGAATTCACTGATAAATGATGTGAATTGTGCCGAGGATTATTTTCGATATTTATAATTTTATTCTCCAAAGAATTCACCATATTCCTTAAATGTTCGGTCTCTAGTAATTGTTGGTGTTTGGAGGTTTTAAACATCGTCGTCAATTGATTAATCTGATCGATAACCTGCTGGCCATAGCCCGTCTTCAACCCTGGCTTCTTCATCACACTGTAAACACATTCTTCACCGAACTTTATGCAATTGGAACACACTGGCCTGGTTTGACAACATTTGATCTTCTTAAACTTGCAGTGATCACAGGATTTTGAAACCTTGCTAGGCTTCGTAATTTTGCCGTTTTTGGCGTGGATAGTTCGAGTGGTATCAGTATCATCGCCATAAACTCCATTATGACCTCCTTGGTCATCGTCGCCCCTGTCATTGACCCGTTGTAGCTCTTCATCACTGTGATCTTGACTCATTGTCCGAACGGTTGAATGATAATTTCTGTGGGGTACTCGATCTATAAGGACGCGGAAGTCTGACAAACTCTACACAGAATGTTTAGATTGAGATCTCCAAGAATATCATCGATTAACAACAGATTGTATCGTCAGATTAACGGTGGTGGAAGAAGCTACAGTTATCATGGCAAGCATAGCTATCATGGTGAGCATATCCATTACAGATATGGTTATACTGGGTTAAAAATTGGGTTAATTGCGGTTGCTGGTATGGCAGCAATTAATTGGTCACCAGCCTTACTCAATGACCGTAGGGTTCAACCTGAAGAATTACAACAACACAGTAGCGAGGATAGCATCTGGGTGGTTATAAACGGCAAAGTGTACGATTTGACGTCTTTCTCCCACATTCACCCAGGAGGAGCTCCCATTATTTTGAAATACGCTGGTAAAGATGCATCATTATTATTCAACAAGATTCACGCTAAGGGTACCATTGAAAAAATGTTACCCCCTGAAGCGTACATTGGAGAATTAGACGGGGAATTACCCGAGGATGACAACGACCCCGTAGTGTTGGAAGAGAAACGATGTCAAGAAATGAGAGATCGTAGACCGCCATTGATGACTATTCTTAACTTATCAGACTTTGAGTACGTTGCTCAAAAGATCTTACCCACGCATGCGTGGGCATATTATTCGGGTGGAAGTGATGATGAAGTCACCATGAGAACTAATAACTTTGCCTTTTCCAAGTACTTTTTCAAGGCAATGGTATTGGTTGATGTTGATGAAGTGGATATTTCCACAACCTTATTAGGTACCCCTACATCGGCACCATTTTACTGTTCGGCTGCTGCTCTGGCACTGTTGGGCTACCCCGATGGTGAATTATCGATTGCTAGAGGTTTGTTTCAAGAAAATATCATTCAAATGATTTCAACTGCTGCTTCGTACTCGTTAGATGAAATCGTGCAAGAAACTACCGGTCCAAAATGGTTTCAGTTATATATTAAGCCTGATAAACAGCAGACTATGGATATTGTCAAACACTGTGAACAAATCGGTATTAAAGCCATCTTTGTCACGGTTGACACGGCATTATTTGGACGCCGTGAGAAGGATCTTAGATTCAAATTAGGTGACCCCGGCGAAGATTTAGATGCCTTGGACATGGATACTAAATCTGGTGATTTTATCTTATCGTATGAGAAATCGGTGACTTGGGACGATATTAAATTTTTCAAAAGTTTTTGCAAGATCCCGATAATTATCAAAGGAGTGCAAAGAGTCGAAGATGTGTTACTAGCTGTAGATCACGGCGTTGATGGCGTGGTATTGTCAAATCACGGCGGGAGACAATTAGATTTTTCAAGACCCCCCATCGACGTCTTATCGGAGTTGATGCCAATTTTAACCGCTAAACAATTAGATGATAAAATTGATATTTACATTGATGGTGGGATCAGAAGAGGCAGTGATGTGTTAAAAGCTTTATGTTTAGGTGCCAAAGGTGTAGGATTAGGTAGATCATTCTTATATGCTAATTCCGCCTACGGTGAAAATGGTGTGATTAAATGCTGCAGATTACTTAAAGATGAAATCAGAAGAGACATGAAGTTACTAGGTGTTAAGAAAATCGACGATTTGAAACCGGAGATGCTTTACCAGTACCCATCAGTGTTTAAACCGGAGTCAATGTATGAGCCATTATACTTACCTGAATTCAAATCAGAAGAGGCTTATTAATTCAACCCAAGGTTTATTAGAAATTATTATTTATTGTGTATCCCCATGGGATTAAGTTATCAAATAAGGTCCCGAAGGATCAAGTTATCAAATAAGGTCCCGAAGGATCAAGTTATCAAATAAGGTCCCGAAGGATTAATATATATTTATTAAACATCTACCCGCTATAGTTATCTGAAGATTAGAGTCCATCGTTGGATAGTAGAATAATGGAGGATTAACATATCTATTGAACTACTAATAGTAGCCTAAGGACTGAGACCATCTTCCAACGCTTTAATGTCATTTATGAATAAATCCAATTTCTCCCAACCATCAGTCGTATCTTTATTCAATGGCGATCTGCCTAAATAGTTCTTACCAAACCCAACTTGGTTAATGATTCGTTTAATACCAATGACTCCAAACTCACTAACAATTTTTTCACCCCTAATAATGATCAATTGTAATCGTTTAGCCTTAGGTAAGTCCCCCTTATTAAACGCATCCATCAATTCAACGTAAATTTTGGGGAATGCTCCGCTAATTGCATCAACTGTTCCTTTAAACCCAACACTTAATGCAGGCAATAGTAAATGGCCCAAACCAGTCAAGCAGTCAAAATCCTTTATGTCTGAATCTAACGATACTTCACTATAACTAGTAACATCAGCATGAGAAAACTTAATACCTACGATATTTCTGTGTTTGGCTAACGTTTTAATCGTTGATGGTGCTACCACCGTACCATTAGTGACACCGGGGTAAACGTAGATTAACACTGGGATGGGAGAACTATCGGCCACCAGGGTATACCATTCAACTAACGCCTGTTGAGTTATCGACGGTCCAAAATAACTTGATGGCAACACCAACGCATACGATGCACCAGCTTTTGATAATCTAGCGATTTCGTCTCTAGCATCCGCCAAACAATTCTGAGCTACACCAGCTAAAATTGGAAATCCAGCGACGTTATCGTGGATTTCGCTGATGATTTTTGATCGTTCACTAGCTGTTAAGTGAACATTTTCACCCGTGGAGCCAAGCAAGGTTATTCCTGAAATACCATTTTTCTGTAAGAATCTAGCATGGTTAATTTGAGTATCAAAATCAATCGATTCGTCATCGTTGAAGAACGTAGGCACTGGGGTAAACACGCCTGAAAGCATATTTAGTTAATCGGTGAATAAATCATTGGTCTTGTTTCATGGATCTTATATAAATTAAGTCGGTTGAAAAATCTCTGTGCTCGGTTTTTCAGTTTACCGAAACTTGGGGTAATAGCAGATTATAAGAGTCTCATTTCTCATTACATTAAGATCAGATTATCAGACCACATTAGGAGAACAACTTGAGATGCCTGCTAAATTACACGGCATCGAAGCTAAAGCTTTAGACGCTACCATTAGAAAACTTATCACCAATTTGGTCAACATCCAGGATCACACTGGTAAGTTTTTAATGACAATTCCAGACGGACGAATCATTGATACCAAAGGGTGGATCACAGGGTGGGAATGGACCCATGGTATTGGATTGTATGGTATGTGGCACTACTACGAACTAACCGGTGATGTCAAAGTGTTAGCTGAGATTAAAAAATGGTACGAAGTGCAAATTTTTGGTCCTGATGGTTCAACATCGAAGAATATCAATACCATGTCGGTATTTTTAACATTATCATATTTATATGAAAAGTTTGAAGACCAGCGGTACTTGCCATACTTGGATTCATGGGCCGAATGGGCTATGTATGATCTTCCAAAAACTGAATGTGGTGGGTTTCAGCATGCTACGTATTTAACGGACAATTATCAACAATTGTGGGACGATACGTTGATGATGACGGTAATGCCTTTGGCTAAGATAGGCAAACATTTAGGTAGAATGAATTATATTGAAGAATCTAAGAAGCAGATGTTGCTTCATATCAAGTATCTTGCTGATGCCAGGACGGGATTATTTTACCACGGTTATACGTTTGAAGGTAACCATAATTTTGCCGAAGCGTTTTGGGCCAGAGGTAACTCGTGGATCACCATTGTGATCCCCGAATTTATCGAGTTGCTTAACTTACCACCGGGTGACTTTTTAAGAGAATTTTTAATTGAAACGTTGAATCGTCAAGTTGCCAAATTGATGGAGTTACAAGATAAGTCAGGGTTATGGCACACATTATTGGACGACGATACGTCATATGTAGAGTCCTCGGCCACCGCAGGCATTGCATTTGGGATCTTGAAAAGTGTTCGTAAGAAGTACTTGGATAGAACCTACTTACCCATGGCGATCAATGCCATAAAATCCGTGGTGGGCCAGATCGATGAACATGGGGAGTTGTTGAATACGTCATTTGGTACCGGCATGGGTGATAGCTTACAGTTTTACAAGGATATACCATTGACATCTATGCCGTATGGTCAAGCCATGGCAATCATGGCATTAGTCGAGTTTTCTAAACTTTATTTATAGATTTTTATAGTAATATATCGTTTACGTATGCCTTCAATATAGCTTCAAATTTCAAAATAATAAAAAGTTAATAGATTAAAAACTTTGGGTTGCAATAAAAATTATACACTTCATGAAATTTGGAGCTATAGAAAATGAATCTAATCTAAGATGGAAGAAAAGGAAAAGTTACAAATTCACATACATTAATTAGTAAATATACCTAAAATTAACGTTTTCCACATCAGTTAAATCATCAAAGGCGTGTTTCAAGTCGTCATCAGTCTTAGCTAATCCATCAGCTATCAACTTATCCTTCCTTCTATTTTCTTTCATATACCAGAGTCTCAAGCAAATCAACGTTAAGATTAATGCTGCATAACATCCCATATGAGTACTGAATGCTGTCAAGTAACGTGGAGCTTCGGTAGCTTTGAACACTTGAGGACCAACGATATTGCCCACTGCCCAACCGATGAAATTTATAGTAGTACAAGTAGATTTTTTTGATTGACCACCAATATTCCTAAGATTGTTAGTATTAAATTCAGATATCACAACAAAACAATTTCAAAGTTGTTTTAAAACTTTTTTTGGTTACAACAAAATACATACTTTGTAAGCAAGGAAAGACCTAAATTAGCAACCCCCCAGAATGAAAGCGTCAAGTAGTAACAGAATAATAATACACCAGATCTTAATCTTCTCTCATAAGATCCTAAAGGATACTCTTCATAGGTCAAGGTCATTAACACAATAGTACCGACAATCGATGGAACTACGTAACCGATCATGAAAAAGATATTCTGATTAAACTTTCTTGAAAAATAAGCTGATGATAATAATAAGAAAATTAAATAACCACCTAATACCATGGCCAATAATTGAGTTTGTAACGTTGAAAACCCGAACGATGAAATAATAATATTGGCAAATGCCCCTAAGCCAGAAGTAGGCAATGAGGTTAAGAATTGGATCAAGAAGAACCCATAAGTTTGAGGATCTTTAAAAGCACTCCAAAATTGTTCCATTTTAAATTTCCTATTTTGTAAACCAGTTTGATTAACTCTAACTCTTTCCACCATTAAACGTTTATCATCTTCGGTAAAACATTTGGCACTCATAGGACTATCAGGGGTATAAAAAAAGATGAAAATCCCCCATACAACCGTGATACAACCATAGGTCAAGAATAAGATTTCCCAATTTTTAAGACCAGCACCGGTAATCAAGGTAAAACAATAAGATAATAATCCACCAACAATTTGTTGACCACCATTCATCATATACCATAATGCGACAATCATGGCCTGTTCATCTCTTTTATACCACATCGATGATATCAATATAAACGCTGGTTGACAGACACATTCAAATACCCCTAATAACGTTCTAACCACCACTAAAATGGTGAAATTTTTACCTAGAGCATGGCATCCTAATACGATCCCCCATAATATAACATTCAAACTTAAGTATTTAGCAACAGGTAATTTTTGGATAAGATAATTGTTGGGTAATTCAAACACCAACACGGCAATATAAGTACAGGTGGTCAACCAGCTGTATTGTTGACCCACTAGATTAGCATCTTCTCTGATCCCCATGATACTGGAAAACGCTAACGTCCCTTTATCTAAAGCTTGTAAGAAATAAGTACCAATCATACAGGGTAAGATTCTCCAATGAATTAAGTTTCTTAATCTTCTGTCGGTTTCTTCATCGATGTCAATGGCAGTTTCTTCAATATAGTCTAAAATTTGATGATCGATTTTTTTGGTTTGCAATTCTTCATCGACTGTGCTGATATGTTCAACATGATCAACACTTTCTTTGGATATATCAAGTGATAATCCAGAATCAATAGAAGTTGAAGCTTGCATTATTACCCGAGTAGCAGTGATATAATACTAATATAATATAATACTAATATAATAATATAATACTAATATAATAATATAATACTAATATAATAATATAATAATATAATTATATAATACTAATATAATTATATAATACTATTATAAGATATAATTATGGTTATACAATGGTAATCCTTTTTTCAAATTACTGGAATAGAAGGTTATTTATAATAAAAATTCTCGTTACTACTGTTACTTCCCCAATAAAACAATCAAATAATGCAAAACAAAATGATAAGAGAATCTTAATCCTATGATGTTTCCCCAGCTTTTGCTAGAAGTCCAACACTTGTACCCTACCTCAAACCAGATTATAGCATGGGATTATGTCATCGAAAAATAATCCCCTTTGTTCGGTAAATCAATAAACCTGTTTACCCATTTTCTACACCACTTTTCTGCCAGTTGAAAAATGCCAGTACAAGATTTGTGGAGAACAAAAAACTGTAGGTGGGACTTTTGCGAAAACCCTGTTGCCTCTGCAATGAGATGTGATGGATGGGGGGATTGAAGGACTGCACAGTTGGACAATATCTAAGATCTCTGCCGTCGTAATGGGTTATTAGCGTTATTGGCTTCTTCGTTGGTTATACCAACCCCCACTGTCAGTCTGGCTGCAAATTAAACCTCCCAGAGCTCGTCCTGTGTACAACCCGACGTTGGACATTATTTTTTACGAGATTTATTTCTCAGTCGGAGATAATTCCGTTGCAATTTCCGCATGTGGGTGTCATTTGATGACATAATGAGTTGTCTCAATTTTATTGATGTTTTGCACTGAGTTCTTTATATGGATTATTATATTATTATCACAGTTGTAAGTATATTATTATATTATTATATTATTATATTATTATCACAGTTGTATGTATATTATTTCAGCTACAACTGAGTCAAGTTAGATGTTAGCCATTAGACCCTTTTATCTACGGTTATATGGCGATTTTTACACACAAGGAAGATTTCACAAGTAGGATTATAGAAAATAGACTATATCAAATTAACCATGATGGTTTGGAACAGTGAGAGGAGATCAACATCAATGTACACAGCGCGTGATCTTGATTTGCATGTTTTGTGTTTACTCTTTTGTGTTTATTTTTCTCTGTTTATTCTTTTGTGCTTATTCTTTTGTGCTTATTCTTTTGTGCTTATTCTTTTGTGCTTATTCTTTTGTGCTTATTCTTTTGTGCTTATTCTTTTGTGCTTATTCTTTTGTGCTTATTCTTTTGTGCTTATTCTTTTGTGCTTATTCTTTTCTGTTTATTCCATTACGTATCTATTACTTATCTATTACGTATCATTACTTATTAATTAAGGAACATTGCCCAGGGCCTTGATTTAGACCACACACTGTAAAATATTTGATAGATCAAAACCTTTTGTTGATATATCACAAAACCATCAGCTTGCTTAAATGAATAATATCCAATTATTTTCCACCTTCCAGGTAATGGATTAGGTATTGAAATTCCTACTATTGAAAGACCCATTAATTCTGAATTTACATGCTATTAAAAATTATTTATTAGAAGTCACTAATCATCCAGGAGTTACAAAAATTCCCAATGATGGTTTATTTACTGCTACAACTGGACATTTGATGAAATTGACCACCATAATGTCGAAAGAATAACACAAGCAAGACACGCTGAACTAATGCAAGTTCTTGATAACTTGGGTGAAAATATTGATCATATGAATCAAAAGAATGTAACCATGAGTGAAGATTGAAAAAATCACGGCAATGCTGACACAAAACAACAAAATATATCACCATCTTAAATATGATATTTAATCAAATTTCATATTTCATACAATAGGATAAGTTTAAAGTAGTTAAGAACGGAAATATATAAATTGCTAATCTAGGATTTACTATTTTAATATATGTTAATCTATATTAATCTAAGCTCTCTAAGATATATTGTAAGCTTGTAAATAATTTAATCTGCAAATTTTCTCTCTATCTCCCACCAGCATCTGCACTCTATCAAACAATTTTTCAGTGATCTTATACCATTTATACACTAAATCATCAGTAAACATAGCACAAACCGGCCAATTACTAGCCCATAAAATCCTATCAACCCCCCATAGTTTTAAAATAATCTCAAACCAAGGGTAAATCAATTCTACTGCTCGGTCAATAGTAATTCCTGAATCTAATTCACTAAATCCACCCGATAATTTCATATATGAATTTGGCGTAAGTTCATAAAACTTTCCCATATATGACCCCCATCGTTCCACATCTTCAAACTTATAACTCGGCTTACATAGATGATTGATAATGTACTTCACATTAGGAGCGTTTTCAAACACTTGCACTGTTTCATCGAATTGCCACCATCCACCACTTCGTAAATCAATACCCCAGTCAAACACATAATTATTCTCATATAACCAGTTCAAACTGTCAATAAAGTCCGGTTTGACCATTACCCCTGGAGGCTTATCTTGTAATAAGTATCGAAACCCTTTGACATATGGAAAGCTGTCATCTTTTAGCTTATCAATGTATTTTTTCAACTTGTTTGGACCTTCAGGTATGGGGGCCCATGGAATTATACCTTTAATCAAGTGTTTATATTGATTTGAACCTTCATTATCAAGAGTTCCTTGGACAATTCTACTGTAGTATTTATACTCATCAATTGTACCTTGATGATTGACGGTAGATTTAGCACAAAATTCAATCACTACTATACCTTCGATTTCAATTTCTTTATTAATGTGACCAATATACTCCTCTAATCGACATTGCTTATTCAACGGGTGATCATCTTTCCAGTGTAATAAATGCTGGTTTTTAAGTGAACTTAAATGAATATGGGAATCAATTAATTTCATCGATCTCCAGTGGTAATTATATTTAAGTGATAATTATGATGCGAAACTCTCCCAGAGGGATCCCAATGGTATTTATAGACTCCACAGGGGTTTATAGACTCCACAGCCAAGAAAGCAAATCATTTATTACAATGTTAAATCATAGTAAATCATAGTAAAATATCTGCATACTGTACGTGGTTTAATAGGTGGTCTCTTCACGTCTTCTCAGGACCACCTTCATACAATTAAAAGCTAAGATCTGATTTGCGATTCACTAAGATTAACATCCCAGTATCCTTCAAGATAAGTGGCTCAAAAGGGGACTGGTCCTCACTTCAAGAGACTGAGACTAAGCTGCTTCATATATTGACTATGTCACTTCAAAGATTGTTTATAAACTTCGAGCCTCTTATAAAGAGTTTTCAAATTCATGCAAAATATCTAAATCTGGTTTATATTTCTTCCAAACATTTTCATCAATGACATTATTCAACGGTGGCCTGGCCCTACCATTACCCAATTGATAATATTGCTTCATCGCATGCTTGACCCCAACGAGATTAATATCGAAAATCATCTGATTAGCTTTGGTGATTATGAATTGCAACGATCTAGCATCTTGGAAATTACCTGATTTGTATAAATTGTATAAATGGACCATGGACTTTGGGAAAATTCCTGATAATCCATCAATGGCACCATGAGCACCAATTGATAATGAAGGAATTAAAATTTGTCCTAAACCTGTGAACGGCTTAAAATTGTATTGTTCGTTATCTTGACTTAATAAAATGTACTTATCCATGTTAAAATGAGTCAATTTAACCGCAACTATTTTATCAAACGTTTTCAACGTTTCAAACGTTTCTGGTGAAATATCAGTACCGTTGGAAACTCCTGGATAATGATAAATAACAATGGGCAATTTCAGTTGTTGGTTAATTTGCCTGTAGTATTCAATAATTCCTGCTTGATGAGTCAATTTATCACCGTAATAACCAGGAGTTAATAATATAACATAATCTGCACCACCCTCAGCACTTTGATTGATTTCTTCCACAATATCAGACGTATTGGTATATGGCATACCTAAGATTAATTTGAACTTGGTGTCAGGAATGGACTTTCTGATCTCTGATAATATGGTTAATCTTTCCTTTCTCGTTAAATGAATCGATTCCCCCATCGATCCACACACCACTAAACCATTGATGCCTTTATCGTATAACAGCTTTGCATGGGTAATTTGCGTATCTAAATCAAGGTCATAGTTATCTTTAAAGAACGTTGGCACTGGGGTGTAAATTCCATCAGGTAAACTCATATTGGATTTTTATATCAGCCTTCTTAGTCAATTAAATTTCACCGTTGTTGGATTGCAAGCATTGACATTTGAGGTGATTTATAAATGGGACTTAAAGTGGAGGATAAATTATATCGGTCCTTTAAGAATCCGAAATGTTTAATTATGTCCCAGGTTTTTTCACTCGTGAGATTGTTCTCGTTTCTCCCACCACAGAGGTAGTTACACCAGATAGTGGTTGCAGACGGTCTGCCTGGGGCAATTGTCTCCTATGACATGCAACGAGTAGGGGATATCGATGGACTGTATAGTTATAGGAAGAAAATGAGAAAGAGAAATAGAGAAAGAGTATAGAAAAGTAGTAAAAAACAATATATTAAAGAGATGAATCAAAAACTACATGAGGATGCCATGGTGGCGAAACAAATCTTTGTGGACCGCCTCTGGTATTAACTAAATTGTTCAAAACTTCGCCGTCTTCGTCTTTCAAATCAACCACTTCTAAATTACTTTCAATTCTATGGGGTTTAACCGATTTGGGTAACACTACCGTACCTCTCCAGATCGCCCAGGAAATAATAATTGTTGCTGATGAAACACCGTATTTTACACCTAATTGTGTAATTGTTTCATCCTTTAAAAGTGGGGCGTCGGAAGATCCTAATGGCGAATAAGCTTCTAATATAATACCCTTGTCTGCACAAAATTGTAACAATTTATGTTGTGGTAAATAAGGATGTAATTCAACTTGGTTAACGACCGGCTTGACTTTTAAGTCTTGGTCAAATAATGTAGTCAACTTATCAACGGTACAGTTACTGACCCCAAGGGCTTTAGTATAACCTTGTTCAACTAACGGTTCCATTAACTTCCAAGTCTTGGTAAATGGCCAATCTTCCACAATATCTCTGGTCCCGTCGTCCTTAGTGGGGATACTGGCATGGTTACCGTTAGGATTCAAAGCTAACGGCCAATGAATTAAGTATAAATCAACATAGTCTAAACCCAATCTTTCTAATGACTTTTTAATGGCAGATTCGGGGTCATGATGATCTGTTGACCATAATTTTGTAGTGACAAAGATGTCTGATCTGGAAACTCCTGAATCCTTGATGGCTTTACCAATTGGTTGTTCGTTACCGTAACCAGAAGCAGTGTCAATGTGTCTATAGCCGGCTTTTAAAGCAGTTAATACTGATTGATATACTTCTTCATCGGTTGCTCTCCAAGTACCTAACCCAATGGCTGGGATTTGTTTCCCGTTTGATAATTTATACGTCTTACTACACTTCATGTCTTTGCCCTGAAAATAAATAAGTTAATGGTAGGAAATTTCGACAATTTATAAATTGATGTCGGTTTATTTGGAACCGATTGTGGGGGTATCATTCCACCTGATAAAACCGCGATCTGCAAAGTATATATATTATGTCCAGCGTCCCATCCAGAATACTGTCCACAATATAGAACCGTAAGACCATGCTCTCTGGGAAAGTAGCCATCATCACGGGCGGTGTAACTGGGATTGGGCGCTCGATTGCGCTAGGATTATCACGACACGGTGCTAAAGTAGTGGTTAATCACTTGCCAAATCAAACTAACTTATCCAATGAGTTACATCGTGAAATTCTAACACAATGTGAAACTGCTGAATACTTTAATGTGCCAGGGGATATTTCCAAGGCTGAAACTAGTCAATTGATTGTTTCCGAAACCGTCAGGAAATTCGGTAAAGTTGATATTCTCGTTTCCAATGCTGGGATCTGTGAATTTAAAGATTTCTTAGAAACTGATCCAGAGACTTATCAACGTACGGTTGAAATCAATCTAAACGGCAGTTACTTCATAGTGCAAGCGGTGGGTAGACAAATGAAGCAGCAGGGCCATGGTGGTAGTATCATTGCCATAAGCTCGATTTCAGCCCTCGTTGGTGGCGGCCAGCAAGTTCATTATACCCCCACCAAGGCAGGCATTTTATCATTGATGCAGTCAAGTGCAGTGGCGTTGGGGCCCTACGGTATAAGGTGTAATGCGTTATTGCCCGGCACCATCAGAACTCAGTTGAACGAGGACGATATGAAAGATGATAAGAAGAGAGAGTATATGGAAGGCAGAATACCCCTAGGCAGATTAGGTAAAACCGATGATTTAGTTGGGCCCACGGTTTTCTTAGCTAGTGATTTATCCCAGTATGTTAATGGTGCTCAATTATTAGTCGATGGTGGATTATTTGTTAATTTACAATAATATATTTATTAGCTACTAGAACTAGAACTCACTATGACTATCGCTATCACTGTTATCATCACTAAAACAGTGCTCCTCATCACACTCTTCTACCACGTCTAATCGACCCCCCACTTTTGACCGTACAACACTTAACATCGCCAAAGTTTTCAAATTCTGTGATTTAATATTTAATATTAAATTGTCTAATAACATTGAATGAGCTGAAATCTTTAGTAGATCACCCTCAGGTTTAGCCAACTCTTGAAATAATTTATTCTTCACTCTTATTGCTAATCTATAATCATTCATGAGTTTTTCAAAACAAGAAAGTTAAGGGTTTATGACTGATGAAGAAACTTCAGGGTTTATGACTGATGAAGAAACTTCAGGGTTTATGACTGATGAAGAAACTTCAGGGTTTATGACTGATGAAGAAACTTCAAGGTTTCTATGGTTGTGAATATAATGTAACATCAATTTAAGGGGTGGTTCACAAGTATATTATGCGGCATTACTAAATTACGGTTTAGTATAAGATCGACCATCGACGGCCGATACCTGATTATAACCTTTGGTCTCAGTGCTAGTAACCCCATTAAACGTAATTTTCACTCAGTAGAACAGATCTTAAACCTAGGCGGTTTTCTTTTGCTTGTTAACTTGTTGACATAGGTATTATAATCTTTTCAATTTTGCACTCCCAAATTTGCCCAATATTATATTTATGTTCAACTTTATAAAGCTGATTTAAATTTTACTTGAATTACAAAAATTATCTGTTAGATTATGAATTGTGATAATGTTCCCTGCAGTGCCGATTAAAATATATAACAGCTAATTATCATGGAGAAAATAAGTTCGAGAACCGTTGAAAGATTATATAATTTAATTAGAGTCGGAGATATTTAGAAAGTATCGAAATTATAGAAACGACGGAATACAAAATTATGCCGCTCGTATGACTCAATATACCCGATAGTTTTGAACTTGTACCGATAGTTTTGAACTGGTACTCTATATATTCTCAAACGAATCTAAATACTTAAAAATTTAATTTACTAGATTGCTCCTCAAATATTGAAACTTTTTGAATTCGTCTTCGCTTTCACTTCACTATCTGAATCACCACTACCTTTGTTATCTCCACCATGATCTCCATCATTATCTCCATCATCATCACACTCTTTTTTGTTATAATTTGCTATAACCATCACTGCAACTATCACCATCACTACAACTATCACCATCACTGCAGCTATCACCATCATTTATCTCTTTAACCATTTCACTCCATTTGTCATTGTGTCTCTCTAATTGAAGCTTCACCTTAGCTAGATGCTGTCTCTTTAAAAAATTCTGAAAGTTGATCCTCTCAATTAAATTATCTAATGCATTAGCTTGGGTAACGATTTTGAATAAATTACCATCATGTTTTCTAACTTCATTAAATAATTTTATTTTAGCTCTATTAGCAAATTTAATGTCTTCCATAATTACGATTTTTAAAAGCTATGTGAATGAACTATATATATGACAGTGTTACATAAATTGGTTATTTGATTAAGGAGCCAGCTTATATTGTGGAGAATTGAACCACTATTTGGCCGAGATGCATTATAAACATTTGTGGATGGTTATTGTTTTTTGCAGTTATTCTTAGTGTGACAGTTTGACGGCCGATAACTCATTTTTTGCACCTTGGTTGGAAGAGTACCGTAAATGTTGCTTTTATGGGAGAACAACGAAGGGGATTTATTATATTCGTAGCTAATCTTGCGTAGATCTTTACAATAAGAAAATTTTATGCCTTGAGTTCTTGAAGGGTTTTGACATACAAGTCATATAGGTAATAATCAATTTTTACTTTAAAACATCGGTACGAGTACACCCATGAAACCTTTAATTAATGAACTTTAGGGTAATTATAATATTTTCATTATAGTTCTTTATTAAATGCCCCAATATGCCAATAGACCCATTCATTGAAGAGTATATACCTAATGTTACCACCGATGAATATCCTTTAATCTGACCAATGCATAATGAGCTGACACGGTGGACCAGATTATAAATAATATAAGATGGGTCCCGGAAGTCATACAAATACCCAATTCCACATTTATCGAAATGAAGTGTCGGAAAACCCTGTATGGCCCTAGTTATTGCAAGGATAATTGTGAAACATAATTTTAAGCAACAGGATAAGAGCCTAATACCGAACGAATATAATGGAAAATGTAGGGCGACAAGAACGAAAGGTACCGTAGTCATAGACAGGCAGGCATAAGTAGAAAATTAGGAAGGGATTTCCATGGAAAATTAGGAAGGAGCATCTCGCATCCGATTAACCATATTTTTCCAGCACACAGATACAAATCAAATTCACAAATAGAGATATACAAAAATATAAAATACACCGAGATAGACACGAGATAGAACAAAAATTAATCCCTATATTGCCTCCAATCTAATTCTATTCATACACCATTATATAATTGTTGATAATTCATGTTCCGGTATTATTGTTAATTTATACGTGAAATCTTCACAATACGTTATTTCACCTTCTTCTTCTTCTTCTTCTTCTGATTCGTCTTCGCTCAATTCACTATCGCTATCACTATCACTTGAATATTCATCATCGTCGTCACTGTGTTCAACTTCATATTCCTCAATGTGTGCAATGGATTGATTGTGTTCTCTTGAATGTTGTCTTGATAATCTTGTGGAGTTATTTGACACTTCGTATTTCACTGCAGTCAATTTATTCATTCTATGCTCATGTTCTTTGGCTAATTGTAATGTTATTCTATCTAGCATATTTGCTTGTGTGACTAATCTATTTAAACCAATACTTCGGTTATTAGCATCTTGAATTAGTTTGCTTTTAACTGTAATAGCAAATTTATAATTTTCCGTCAACATGCTATTTTATATTATTATATGCGAGATACTGGTGTGTGAATACTAATAGTTGACGTCTTTTATACTACGAAATAGAATCTTATAAACAGATTTCGATGGGAATCCTAAAGTTTATATTTCTCATTTTTTTTGTCATTTTGCAGCCGGTGAACCAACCGAGATAATTTTCTCCAATGGAATTGGCTGGGACAGTTTAACGGGTTTTATTCAACCACAGTGAAGGATCATAACAGTTTATGCTTAATGGATCGATCGATACTAAATTAGGAATTAAATAAGCTACGTATTTAAAATCTATTAGGGTTTAAAATTTGATAATTTTGTCACCAAATGGTCACTTTGTTTAACCGGTAGTTAAGATTCATTCTGTAGGGGTTGTCTATGATAGTGTTGGCAGGCAACAGAAATGAGAAATATCACACCACCCTTAACTCATGAGCTATCCGAGTTGAATAGCCCATCGTATGAAAATGGTTGAACCGGATATAACGATAAATCGAAGTAGGGATAAAATATCACATTCTAGAATTCAGGTATTATACAGGGCTACATAATTACCACAGTATACCCAACGGGTAAAACTTAACTTAGAATTTGCATTGGGTAGTAAAAGGTTGCTGTTCACTAATTCTTGCTACTTATTTTTCCTGTAACTTCAATGCTATTTTTTCCATACATTATACCGAGTTTAATAGAATACATATGTACACAATTTCTCTCAACCATTTCGATGATTGCTGACGGCTCAAACAAAGTGTTTTAGTTATTTTGCAGCCAATACTCCGAAGTAGGGTAACCCTTTTTTGAGCCGATGAGATGCTTTTCTATGGATCCCAGGAGCATGGTTCCAGAAACAAGAAAAGAAGAGATCGACTACATTTTTGAACCCGTATACCCTATAACATCATTTAGAGTCATCCTTTCCTTTACCACTATACTTTAAAAATGAGAGATATCGGTAGTCATCGAACAACGTCTTGGACGTAATTACTCAGTTTATCCACGGCAGCCGCGTCTTAAAAGGATGGGTCAAACGTTATCCGTTATTAATCATTGTTTAATCATTGTTTGAACCTATTTATCTTTGCAATAATGGAGTTTGAACCGAGTTATATTTGCAGTAATGGATTATAAACCAGAAAGCTCACTCTCTCTTGTGCGTGAGCTAAAAACCTCTTTATTTACGTTACCTGTTAAAGTTTGGGAAATTAACTCATGTAGATCGTTGATGCCACAAATAGGGAAAAACGGGTAAATATATGAAAGATTTGAAAAACTAATTTATTATAGTAGGAAATAGGGTAGATCGTATCACTCATTAATCGTTGTATTCTATGTCTATTTACACACAATGTTTGACATTTGTTGTTCAGGTATTATAGTTAGTTTATGCGATACATCTTCACAATAGGTTATCGTAGCTTCTTCCATTTCTTCATCGCTATCATAATAATAATCATCATCACCGTCACTTGATGAATCACCGTCACTACCGCTATCGCTGTCCCTTACAAGATCGTCCTCATCATCACTGTCACTCACTTCGTATTCTTCGATGGTTTCAATCGACTGACTGTACTCACTTCTGGTAGTGTGGTTTGATCTTGATATTGGCATTTTCATTTCATGTCTAACTTGAGTCAATCGTTTTTGTCTTTCTAGTTGTTCAATTGCAATCTGTTTAGTTATTCTATCTAACATATTAGCTTGGGTAACTAATCTCATTAAACTTGTGTTTTGATTAACATCTTTAATTAAGTTACCTTTTACTTTAATAGCTAATCTATAATTTTCTTGCAACATGGCTTTATTGGCTTCTAAACTCTTTTTCGGTATAATAATTATTCAACTCAGGTGTATCTGTGCCTTATATACTTTTTCTACCTTTAGGTATCAGACTATCGAAAACCGAGATATTAAAAATCGGCTACAACGTCGCTCGTATTTAGGATAATTAGATATTTTCTGGGGTTACACTGCTATTTCCTTTGATAATCCCAAGTGATTTATTCAGCCCCTGGTTTGACGTTCGTAGTCGGTTTGGGTCGTTCACTAGATATTCAGATCATTCATACGGTTATAAGTATCCATAATCCAAGGTTTGGCAGTTAATTGTCATCTATCCATAAATTTGAGCTTTAAAAGTGAAACAAATCGAAAACTTACCGGGTTATTGAACCGAATAATATTCTTTAACCGTTTAAACGGCTGAGGGAAATTTCCCAGAATTAGTTGTTGTGGTTTATAATATAATGCCATAACGTTTTATCGATTATTTCTTATGGCATTATCGATATCTTCATTAACCTTATATTTTTAATCAACTGCTAACCTTTATCAAACTATTAGCTCAATATTAGTTATACTAATCCCCCAGAGCACTTTTGATAGGCGTATCTTTCAACATACCGTAATATGCGAATGGACGGTAAATGATCTTTCCTCTCTGAGAGTCCGACTGCTTTAAATTGTAGGTAACTAGATATTCGGGTGACATAATTGTGTATATTTTTATCACTTTTGAAGCAAATGTCTGTCTTGCTTTATGTCAGTTGTAATGTCGTTGGGAAGTACAATGTTTTGTGTTGTATAGTGGCTACTATTGGAAACGAATATAAATTTCACGTATCAGGAATAAATCATCGACCGAAAACACAAGAACTTCACACTAAACCAACACATATCTGCCACCAAAATATTTCATGGTGCATTTTGAAATAAACAGGGATTTGCAAAAAGAATGGTAGACTTTGAAAAAAACAGGGATGTGCAAAAGAATAATTTCCATGGGAAGCATGTAAAACGGTAAATATCTAGATAAAAGACGGCCCTAATTGCAATACATAACTGATTCCACCATATTAAAGAGGCTTTCTTGATTCACAAATCGAAAAGCCGTCATAGAGTGATTGGTACTATTTGTGTATCAAACTGCGGGAATGGAAACTGTAGTCAGTAATTTCTGTGAGAATGGCTGCAAAAAAACAGGCTTAGATTTACAGATGCTAGGTAATAATTCCGATCAAATAGTACATATTATAAACAGTTACCAACAAAGAAATGCAAATTAAGGTTGAGATATAAGAATTTCACGTAGAGGCTAAGTAGTCATTTATCATAAATTAAATTCTAATTTACTTCCTTCGTACGTTATTGGAAACTTCGTATAATTTTACGTCGGTGACTTTCTCCCCTATCTCTTCATAACTTTTCATTATGGCATCTTCAAATTCGTCATCATTGTAGTAATACTCTTCTTCATCACTTTCATCTATTTCATATTCATCATCATTGTCACTATCACTGTCTTCGATTTCACATTCTGTAATAGTTTCAAATAATTGATCGTCACTGTCTTTTGCACTATCAATTAAAATAGATGTTAGGTTTGGTTTCAAAGTTGGAGTTGTTTGGTACTTTATCCTCATTAACCTCTCTTGTCGCTGTACATGTTCAAGTTCAATCTGGTTAGTCAATTTATCTAGCATATTAGCTTGAGTAACTAATACTTGTAACCCTTTATTTTTAGTAGCATCTTTGATTAATTTATTTTTAACTTTAACTGCTAATTTATAGTTGTCACTTATCATTTAAAATTCCACTGGTTGATAATCTGAAATATTCTGGGTATTAATGGCATTATATATCTGCAGCCATTGACAGTATTACAAATATTCGGCCGCTCCAGTAATGTAAAAGGCACTTCTAAATACGGTCTATGCCCCCAATGACCGCTTTTTGTAAACCCGATTAGATTTAAAATACGGCCTTACCAGTTCAGAAAAAAAAAAAAATCTAGATGTCCGACTTTTTTCTAATGATTGTTCATTATATGGCATAGGTAAGCGTGGTGAATATAATTTGAGGAATCTACATCATTAACACTTTTCAAGTGACATCTGAACTGTGATAATCATTCTAAAGTGCAGTTATCAATTCAAATTATCCGCAGTTTCGTGGATTTAAACGTCTAACTGCTCTTACGTAATTTTGGAGAAGTGTGGAATATGGGCTATAGTTAATCCTTACTTGATCGTATTCTGATACTAATCTACTACTGTCTAGAATTGTACATTATATGGCTATGATTATCATATACACTTCCTATGTAATTAAATTATCCTTTCTATCTACGTTCAATAAAGATCGTTTTCCGTCATTCCATTTTTCTGCTGTTTGAATGTAAGTTCTACTCAATAATTTTTACCTAGTTCAATTGTTTAATATTCTTCATTTGTTACACAGCTGGAGATACTTCACTTGTACACTGCAATGTCACTTCACTTGTACACTGCAATGACACTTCTCTTGTACACTGCAATGACACTTCTCTTGAATCACACTCAGTAAAAGTGCATTATATATCTTTGAAAGAGATGTTCTACCGGAACAAGTTTTTAAAAAAGTGATTGTTTCATTCTGTGGGGATAAAAGCTAACGATCAAAACCATTAATTAGGGATAATAGAATTAAAAGAAATCTTGTATATATTAAGGAAAATAAAAATTCTTAATGAAAAAAAACGTCATTTAATTATCAGCATCTGCAGTGTCGATAGTTTGAATATATTCATAAAAGAAAGCAATTAATTGTAGATGACTATTAAACGGAATGTATTCATCAACACTATGAGCATTATGCATCATTTCAGTATCCAAAGCTGGGGTATATCTGAAAACATTACTTGATAAATTATGATAATGTCTAGTATCAGTATTAGCAGGCATTAATACTGGCGACATAATAACTGGGAAATCTAACTCAGGTTTCACTAAATCTTCAATTAAATGTCTTGAAGCACCTGCTAAGTATTCCCAAACTTTATCATCTGTTGGTGCAACTGGTGACGGTGATAATGAATTGTTTTCGGCTTCAATAAAGAAAGTACCAACATTACCTTCCTCATCAATAACTGATTCTCCATTTAATTTAACTGATAAATTATGCTTATTAGCAACAATCGTGACCAAGTCAACAAATCTATCAACAACTTCTTTAATTGAACTATCAACGGAAATTCTATGATTAACAAGAATTTCAGTAAATTCAGGTAATGCATTTTCCTTTTCCCCACCTCTGATAATATCAACTGCTTGAGAAGTTGAAATTAAATATCTATATAATGGGTTTGGTAAACCAACTAAATATGAAACGACTTTACTATTAGCTACCTTATCATAACCAGCTCTTAAAATTGATTTACTTAAAGTTGGTGGAATTTTAGAACCGCCATATTTAGCTAAACATTGCAAATATTGTAAAGTTGGATTTTTAGTAGTCAATTGAGGTTTAAAAGGATTTTCTTCAAGAAGATAAACTAATTCTGATGTAATACCAATTGAGGTATGATCAGGAGGGAGTGACGAGTGTCCACCCTTAGTTTTTAATTTAGAGCTTATGGTAACATAACCCTTTTCACCAACTGCTGGACCAGCGATAATTAAACCTGTGGCGGGATCTTGACTAATTCCAGTACCTTCATCAAGAATTGCATAAATTGATTTAGGACCAAATCTTTGTTGTAAATATTCAGATATCTCAAGAGCTCCTTTGTAACCACTGACCTCTTCATCAAATCCAAATCCTGCAATAATCCCTCTTTCAGGTTTATAATCATTTTCAATTAATAATTCAAGCGTTTCCAAAATTGCAATTAAAATATTTTTACAATCAGTTGAACCACGTCCAAAAAGTTTTTCTCCATCATAGTGACCTTCTAATGGGGGGAAACTCCAATCATCTAAAGTGTCCTTTTGAATTGGTACTACATCTTGGTGAGCAGCTAACATAACAGGTTTTAAAGATTCATTAGATCCTTTCCAAATAAATATAATACCATAAGTATTAACTTTTACTACTTCTAATTTTTCATAAACTGTTGGGAATGTTTCTTCTAAATATTCATGAAATTTAACAAATTTTACCCAATATTCAGGGTCTTCATCAACATTGGGAGGATCATCAAATACTTGAGTATCAACTTGAACTGCACCAGATAATTTTTTAACTGATCCTAATTTAAATTCTTCATCATATAATATTTTCAAAGCAGTACTATTATCTTTATAAAAAGTTTCAGGAGCTCTACTTGGATAAATTGGACAAATTGAATTATCTAATTCTGCAGCTTTAATTAAAAAAATTTCATTACCAAATGAATAATATAAAATCAGAACAATTGACGCTAAACCAATTAAAACTTTAAGCATTGACAGTTTTGGAGCAGCAAAACTTCCCTTTTCATTCATTGATAATCCTTTCATACTTGAATATTAAGATTATTCAATGGAAAAATTTCTTGTGTCAAAAAATTCACTGCACCTCCAGTCTTATCTCTAACATTTCCACATTAATTCACAATTCCGCTCAACGGTAAAGCCGCTTATAACCGATTATTCAAAGTAGAAACTGAAGAGCTGCTAGGGTAACAATACTAATCCACATGAGAGAACTGGTGTAGATATATATCTTACATCGTCAATATTACCTCAAGTCTAGTAGCATATATATTATAGCCTAATAAGTACTCAGACTTCTACCCTTCAACTATAGTGGAAATTGTCAAAACACTCCACACCTAGCAGCAGTCTCAAACACGGCTGGATAATTTTTAGTACCGACAACTCAACAAATAGCATTTTTTAGTTTGTATATTCATTTTAGTTTTAGGTTAGTCAACTAGAGCATCTCTTCTGCATTTACTTCGTCTATTCACTAATCAACGAGAAAGCTGTTGATGAAGTCTTTCCGAAATATAAGGAATCCAGAAAGCGGTCAATTTAAGAGTTTATGCAAAGTGCATCCTATATCAGCGGGTCAAGTGGTGGTTCATAGCTTATAGGCCCATGAATCAGTATTTGAAGTGCCTCGTGGAACTTTACTGAAGCGAGCGATTGATAAATAACGATGGACTATCGACGTCATCTGACCAGCTTTATGGAACAATTTCTGGGGTGCTTGGAGTTTATACAAAAATCGAATTTTGATAAATTAATAGAAATTAGAAGGTAGTAAAACATAGGGAGACGATGGTGGTAAAAATATAGGGTAGGGAGTAAAAAAAGATTGCAGCACGAGAGTTTCGCGTATGGTCTCCCACTACACTACTCGGTCTCGCTCTTAGCAGCTTAACTACAGTTGATCGGACGGGAAACGGTGCTTTCTGCTAGATATGGCCGCAACCGAAATTGTATGATTTATTGATGTTGATAGAGGAGCAGGGACCCAGCTGAAGTATGGTTTTCTTGGATTATTATGAATAGAGTGAGAGAGTGCGACGGTGACAGAGATGAGCAATAAATTCCCATTATATCGAGTATACGATTACTTTCAAATGAACTTGACTAGTCCAGAATGGAAGAAATTTCCCGACAAAACAGCATATACCAAGACCAAGGTTACTTCTAAACATAAGGCAAAATCGAGTACACTGCAATACTATAACTCCGCCAGCAAATTACTGCATTGGGACAATCCGATGTGCAAAAGAAATTCCAAGAGTCAATCGATAATTAACCGTGGATAAGCGTCGCTAGGCAACCCTCTATAGGATGTAACCAGTATATTTAAACAACGCTATACTCTGTGGAATCATCAAGATCTGGTTATCTTATCTCCAGGTCGTTGGGCTGCAATAGCCTTTAAATTGATGGTTCCTGAACTATAGCAGATGCCACAGTTTTTTGAGTCGATGAAAAATTTGACTCGTATTTTTTGAAAATAAAGTCCACATCCACCAGCTGACTTAGATACAGTATTGCTGAGGATATCAATAGAGTCGGGGTCTCAGTCGGGAACATGTTTCCATAAATCATATATTACGATTGCACTATGTTGAAGAGGACTCAATACTTGTTGAACCTGGATTAAAATTGTAGTCGTCAAAACATTCTAATTCCCTGTGGTGTCTCTATTCCCTGTACTACCCATCAAGTGCCCCAAAATCCATCAAACCAAAGCACTTCCCCATGGCTGCAAATGAAAAAAAAAACCAACCGTCAAAAAAAGAAATTCAGCCAATAAAATCAGTCATTTTGACCCGTCATGATTTTCCGCAAAACTCCCAAAATCTCAACCCCCAAATATAAAATCTTCTGAACATCCTTTTGTTGTAAAACTATTCACCAGTTTTTCAATATAATTTTTTTTCGATTAGCCCATGTCACGCACAACAGGAGAGCCACAATTGCAGAATAGAGCTGGTGATGAAGAGACCAGGATTGGTAGCGACAGTGATAATTGTGAGAAACATCATGACAAACCAGTTGACAGCTTTGGGTTCATGGATAAACTTTATAGGAAAGTTGATGATAAATTGCTAAAATGTTTCACTCCCGTTTACTTTGTACAAGTGATGGCCACTGGTATTTCATCGACAATTTTACATAACTTTCCATTTGCTTCATATTGGTTGGAAATATGCAGTTATGTTATGTGGTCGTTGGGGATTATGTACTTTGTAGTAGGGAACGGATTGTTGGTGGTGTCATGTGTTAAGTATCGTAGGCATATTGTAGAGTTTCATACCAATCCTAAGTTAGCGCCGGCCATGGGATGCTATGTCATGGGGTATATTTCGCTAGTTAATCAGTTACACAATATCGTGGGCAAATCATGGGTTATAGGGATTTTTGTGTTATGGTGGATTTCAGTGGTGTTGTGCATTTACACATCGTTGATTTTTTTCTTCACATTCATAGGAAAGTATAGAAAGTGCCAAAAATATAATTTAGAAAAATTTAATGGTACGCTATTATTGCCCATAGTTGCATTGATGGTGGACTCGTCAGCGGGCCAAATATTTGCCATGGATTTACCAACTTTGCAATTGCAAATCACCACCATCGTCCTTAGTTATATATTATGGGCTATTGCCCTTGCTATGTCATTTATTATATTAACGATGATATTTTACAAATACATGGTGTACAAAATCCCCAATACTACCGATGTATTCACCACGTTCATTCCTATTGGGTTTTTAGGTCAAGGTGCATTTTCAATCTTGCAATTTGGTAAAAATATTCATCAATTAATTATTGAAAACGAATCTTTAATTAATGACTTGCCATTGAATGCATCGTCGGATTTTGCAACTATTATTGCCAATTGTTTATTAATGGTGAGTACCCTTGTGGGGGTATTTTTGTTCTCATTTGGTTACTTTAACACCTTTGTTGCCATTATTTCAGTGTTGACAAAGATTTTCACCACTGCCCCAAATCCAACCCATGTTGTAAATTATAAGAAAGGTTGGTTAACAATTTTTAATGGGTTAATCAAATATCATAAAGGATTTTGGGCCATGACTTTCCCCCTTGGTACCATGTCCATAAGTAATACGTTATTTGGTGAAATGTTTAATCTTTTGACATTTAAGGTAATTGGAGCAATTTATGGTGTTGCTTGTATAGTTATAACCATTTGCTGCGTCTTGGGTTGTTTTTATCATATTTGTAGGGACATAATAAGTTGCATGTAACGTTTAATGGCATTTAATTTATTTAATATAGCATTTTTTCTATGAACCATTCCTATGTAGTACCTGCGGATTGTTGAATCGCTGTAAACAGTACCGTAGGACCGTCGTATAATTATAGTGAGCGGTCATATTACTGTAAGACCGTTGTAAACATCACTATAGACCGTTGTACACATCACTCTCATTAGCTCTGATCTAACATAACGATTTTCAAGAAAATCCGCGTTAATGAATATATCTACTTTTTTACCAAATAAATCAATATCACCAGATATTGAACAATTTACATCATTAAATTCTAAAGAAGTTGTATTCTTCGATGAATTGGTCAAAGGTTATATAGTACTTCAACCAAACGACGTAAATACTCAAGATTTAACAATTTTATTGGACATTTGTATTGTTCCTGGTGACAGTGATGAAATTAATGTTTCAAATTTTTCAATATTAACCATTGAAATTGATAAATTTGTTGGCAGCCAAGGTGATAAATTAATTTACGAATTTGAAACTCCTATAAATTATCCCAAGAAGAAACTAAATAACCCAAAAATTATATTTCATAGTTTTGTAAAATTAAAATCCAAGACTAATGTCCAAATTGAAATTGTAAACAATAATAATAAATTAAACGATTTTGAACCCATTGAGAGGAACCTATTAAGTGAATTAACAACAAATAATCAAAACTATCATTTGACTTTACAAAACACTGATGCCCACCATGAAAATGATACCCATTTACCACCAACTGAAGATATTTCATCACTTGTATCGTGCATGGTAAAACTACCAATAATAACCCCATTGTTAATCAAACTAAAATCAACCAAACCAGCTGGTAAGAACAATATCCTTTTAACATCATTTAGCATAGAATCATCCGAATCACTTTTGAAATTAGGCAATAATCTAAGAATTGAAATTAGTAAATTCAACATCAATTTCAAAGGTAATTTAGAGAATCTAAATATACTAACATTCCCATTATCGTTGCTAGTTAATGAACCCATAAATTTAAATTATAAATTAATCAATCTAACTGAAGATTATACAAAACAATTAAATATTGAAATTGGCTTAAAAATCTTTAATAATGATACTCAACAAATGTTAAGCAATGAAATAAATACTACATGGCTACCAATAATTGACTTTAATTTGATTGCTCCCCCCATAAATAATTCATTAAAAACTACTCCATCGTCCTTAACGTTGACTAAAAGAAGATCACCAACCCTACCAAAAGCCACCACCAGTATTGCAAAATCCAAAATATCTTCAAACAGTTCAGTAACGGTGAATTTAACTGGAAATCCAAATTCTAATTTATTCGGGTTGAAATTGAGTTTTATTGGCAAGTTGAATATCAATATTGGTGAAATTGTTACTTGGAATTTACAAGCGATAAATTCATCATTTAATAAATTAAACTTATCATTAATATTAAGTCGATCAAATGAAAAGAGCGATTCAAACTTGGTGGTATCTAAAGATATAGTACCTATTTATTCAAAATTACAATTATTTCAGATTTATTCGTCAATGAAGTTAGATAATAATGGCATTATAATATTAGACAATGATATAAGGTTGCCGTTAGAGCCAAACTCGGTATTTGAAACTAGCATCAAATTGATGGGTGTTAGTAAAGGCATTTATAACTTAGATGGTCTTAATGTTTACGATGTAAATACTGGCGATTGTTTAGATTTCGGTAAATTAGTAGAAGTTTTTGTGACATAATAACCAGGTCATATCATCCGTTGGGTCTTATAATCACCACTGGGTGTTTCGTTATTAATCAATTGAACAGAAAGGTCTGTTGGTTTGTGTAGTTTTGGTAATTTTGAGACCCTCGCTTTTTTGCACCCATTTATATTTTCAACAGATTTTGTAAATTCATATTATTTCAGTTTTTCACCCAACTGTATAAGATAGCACCTTGTAAAAGTAACAGACCGTTGTATATCGACTGACATTATATAATAGGTAAATAGGATTCATATATAACTCCTTTTAAATTAGCCGCCCAATGTTGTATCAATTTTTCACGATTAGTTTGTACGTTTCATGCTTAATATCACCAATTTACTGTTTATCGACACTCAAAAATACACCAGGCAAAATTACATTTAAATTGATATTAAAGCATGTATTAATTAATACTGTTGCTTTCATTTACTTGCAAAATTTAACATTTTGGGATATTAACATATTATATGGGGTTTTAATTCATATAATTCCTAGTTTATGGTATTGCTTGAAGATTCAAAATGCTAGGTTGGTTATCCAGTTCTCTATGGATGGTTAATCAGTTCGTTTTGAAACTAAAAAATTGCTACCCATTTCGATATTTCAAATGATACATTTATTTGGTCACTTTTAATAGATTCTGAACCTTAAATTAGATAAATGACTGAACGAAAATCACATTACTGCTAAGAGTTAGATATAGTTCAAAGCTATTCGTGGTACATTTGAATGGAAATCCCATCAACCGTTAAGGTTTTAAGTTGACTCTGTTGATGCCATTCAACCAGAAGTGCAAAAAAGTGAGACCTTGCTCCATTTTTCACAACCGTGAAATATTATACCTATCAATTCGAAAAATTTCAACTTATCGCCACTTTTTAACTCAATTGAACTAGTCAATTATAAGTGTATAGTAGAGAAAAATGTCCACTGACTTCCAAACATTAATTGCAAACATTGAATATCCAAAATGGAATCATGGTGCAGATCAGATTAAATCAACTGCAGATGAATTAATTTCTCGTGAAACTGCACTTTATGATTATATTGCATCAATTGAATCACCAACAATTGAAAATCTTTTAGTTCCTTACATAAATCATATTAATGATACCACAACAATTGAAAATCAAATCACGTTTTATAAATCAGTATCAGATAATAAAGACTTGAGAGATGCATCAAATGAAATAATCAATAAATTAGATAAAAATTCAATTGAACAGAGCCTTAGAATAGATGTTTATGAAAAATTTAATCAATTGTATACATCAATGGATTTAGATAGTTTAGATGATGAAACTCATAGATTATTGGATAAAATCATGCTTGATTATAATAAAAACGGTCTTAATTTACCAAATGACTCAAGAGAAGAATTCAAAAAATTAAAATTAAGAATTTCTGAATTATCAACCGAATTTGATAAAAATTTAAATGAACAAAATGAATATTTGTTATTTTCCTTAGATGAATTAAATGGTGTACCAGAAAGTATTATTGATCAATTTGAAAAGATTGACGATAAGTATAAAATGACATTTAAATATCCTGATTTATTCCCCGTTTTGAGATATGCCAGTAATCAAGAAACTAGAAAACAAGCATATAATGGTAATCAAGCAAAATGCCCTGAAAATGCAACAATTTTAGAGGAAATTATTAAATTAAGATTTAAAATGGCTAAACTTTTAAACTTCCCAACATTTTCTGAATATATTTTACAGGATAGATTAGTGAAAAATCAATCAAATGCTTTAAATTTTCTTTACGATTTACAAAAAAAAATCAACCCCTTAGCAGTTGATGAATTAAATTTCTTAATTAAATTTAAAAATGAAGATTTAGATTCAAAGAATTTACCCACTCAAAATGTTCTTTATCAATGGGATATGGCATATTATAACAATATATTATTAGAAAAAACTTACAAGGTTGATCATAATAAAATTCAAGAATTCTTCCCCCTTGATTTAACCATTAATAAAATGTTGAATTTTTATGAAACGTTATTCGATATTAAATTCATTAAAATTGAAAACCCAAAATTAAACGACGAAGTTTGGCACAAGGATGTTAAAAAATTTGCCGTGTTTCAAAACATTAAATTTGGTAAAAAGAATCCAAGTGAAGATCCTGAATTTATGGGATTTATCTTTTTTGATTTACATCCCAGACAAGGTAAATACGGACATGCAGCAAATTTTGGTTTAGGTCCTGGGTTCACCAATTTAAAAACTAACACAAGACAAACTCCATTTACCGCATTAGTTTGTAATTTCACCAAACCAACTGAAGATAAACCATCATTGTTGAAACATAGTGAAGTTGAAACATTTTTCCATGAATTAGGTCATGGTGTTCATAGTATATTGTCAAAAACCAAATATGCAAAATTCCACGGTACAAGAGTACCAAGAGATTTTGTTGAAGCACCATCACAAATGTTGGAATTTTGGATTTGGAGTAAAAATGAATTAAAAAGTTTATCAAGCCATTATTTAACTGGTGAGTCAATTAATGATGAATTGATTGATCAATTGATCAAGTCTAAAAATGTTAATAATGGGTTATTTACCTTGAGACAATTACATTTTGGATTATTTGATATGAAAGTTCATACCATTGAACATGAACAAGAAATAAATAATCTTGACTTAAATAAAACTTGGAATAATATGAGACAAGAAATTAGTTTATTAGCCACTGACGATAATGTGAAAATTCCTGGCTATGCATCGTTTGCTCATATTGCTCATGGCTATGAATCAGGATACTATGGATACTTATATTCTAATGTTTTTGCTACTGATATTTTTTATTCATTATTCAAACATGATCCCATGAATGTTCAAAATGGTTTAAAATATAGAGATATCATTTTAGGTAGAGGTAATTCGAAAGACATGATGGATAACTTGGTTGAATTGTTAGGAAGGGAACCAAATTCTGATAATTTTTTAAAAGAATTATTGGGAAATTAGATGTTTTGTCATTGAATCTATATAAATATCTATATCTATATATGTAGTTAAATGTAAATGATGTACAGCGATTAGTCACTTGATTGAGTTTCAAATGGAGTAAGTTTAGCGGTACCTTCGCTCCATGAGACTCCATTATAAGTAATAGCTTTAATAGCTTTTATAATTTCTTCAAATGAACCTCTTACTTGTTTGGTAGAATCTCTTTCTCTTAAAGTAACGGATTCATCTTTAATTGATTCAAAATCAATAGTTATACCAAACGGAGTACCTAATTCATCATTTCTTGCGTATCTTTTACCAATTGAAGCAGAAGAATCATCAACTTTAAATGGGACTTGTTCTTTTCTCAAATAACTGATTACCTTTTTAACAACTGGTTGTAAATCAGGATTTGTTGATAATGGAACTAATAAAACTTTGGTTGGTGCCACTAATGGAGGTAATGATAACACTGATCTATCAGAATCTTCGGGTCTTGACCAGAATTGATGTTCAAAAACTGAATAAAGAATTCTACCAATACCGAAAGATGGTTCAATAACATTAGGAGTAAATTCTCTAACATGTTCAGTTCTAGAAACTTTTTCAATCTTTACGAAAGTTGAATCTAATTCAACATCATTATCAATACCTTCAACTTTGAAAGTTATTTTACCATTAGATTTTAATTCCAGTGATAAATCTTCTAAATCACATTGAGTTCTTGAAAATAACCAATCTTGAACTTTACCAGCATCTTTTCTGAATTTTGGTCCGAATTTCTTTTTGTCAATATCAACTTCAAATTTTTCAACGGTAATTGGTTCAGCTAATGCTTGTCTAACAACTAATTTTTCATTAGTTTTAGCAGAGTGGACAGATAAATCATAAGCAGATCTATCAGCACATCCAACACATTCAATCCAACCATAACTTGTTTGTAATTCAGCATCCCAACAATCAGCAGCATAATGAGCCATTTCATTAGATAAATGTTGTCTAAATCTTAATCTGTTGGCATCAACACCAATTTTCATTAAAAATTGATAAATTCTAGCAATAAAGTAACCTAAAGTTTCGTTATCAATCATTTTTGATTCAACTGCTTTACCAACAGTTTCTTCAACTAATTCATTTGAACCAGATTCTTGGACATGTTTTGGTAAAAATCTTAATTTAACATCTTTAACTTCACTAAATCTTGGATGACTTTTATTTTCAGGATCAACAAAGTGTTCAATTTCAGCCATTAAAAATTCACGAACTCTTAATAAACCAGCCCTTGGAGAAATTTCATTTCTGAACGATTTACCAATTGATGCCGAAGCAAATGGCATTTTGTCATTATTAAAATCTAATAATTTATTGAAATTAAGGAATTGACCTTGAGCAGTTTCTGGTCTTAAGTAACCTTTCAAAGCCCCTGATGGACCAATGGCAGTTTCAAACATCAAATTGAATTCAACTGGTTGTTCTAATTTACCACCAGTGGCTGGGTTATTAATTTCATATTTTGTGATTAACTCACCTAATTGAGGGCCAGAAAATCCATCAATTTGATTTAAAATTGACTCATATTCTTGTGCAATTTTATCATCTAATTTAATATTTTTAATTTCCTTGACTTTCTTCTTTCTTTTCTTTTTATCTTCATCTTCTTCTTCCACAACTTTTTCACCTCTGGCTAATTTATCACCTTTCAATCTTGATTCCAAAACTTCTTCGACTAAATGATCAGCTCTAAAAATTTCACCAGTCTTTAAATCTTTACACATCCAATCAGCAAATTTTTCAACATGACCAGAAGTTTTTAAAACTTCTTCAGGGGTCAACATTGTACAATCAACCTCTAACATATCTTCTTCTAAAATAAAATGTTTTCTCCACGTATCAATGACATTTGCTTGAAATGCACATCCTGGAGGTCCATAATCATATAAACCTGAAACCCCACCGTAAATTTCAAACGCTGGGGCGAAAAAAAATCTTCTTTTAAGAACTTGTTCTAATGAATCCCTTGAAAATGGGATAGTGGTTTTTGTCGACATATTAACTTTACAAAATCGGTAAAAATACCTATTAATATTATATTTTAAAATTTTGAGTTAATTGAGGGTGTCCTTTCTTCTGACTCAAAAATTTTTCAAGCTCGCAAAATTGACACGGGACACGATTCATTTTTGCTGCAAAAAAGTTGAAGAGATCACGAAAGAACACAAAGAGATTACACAAAGAATTGCTTTAAATTTAAATGTACTTGACCATGATAGACCGTCCTGCATCCTTCCCAACTAATGTTGTTCTTCTAAGATTAAATCTCTCCATTGAACATTTCTCATTCTTTTAAAATAGGCAATTTGTGAATATGGATAAGCTGTTGCGTTAACTTTTGAGTCAGCATACCAAGAAATACAACCACCAAATGCTGTACCAAACACCGACTTTCTCAATAATTCTTGGGTATTCTTAAACCATTCTTCGTATTTTGCAGGTCTAACTTCAACAGACTTATAGCCTTCTTTCAAGATTTTTGGAGCAATAAGACTAAAATATTTGCAACTATTCTCAATAGCTAAAACCACAGATGAGTGGCCAGTTGCAGAGTTTGGACCAGCAATAATGAAGAAATTTGGACAATTTTTAACTAACACTGTTTCGTAGGCTGATGGACCTTCATCAGTCCAGGTTTTATTTAAATCAAACCCATTTTTACCTATAATTTTGTAGGGGCTCAATGATTTAGTGATATTATAACCAGTGCAAGCAACAATAATATCAGCATCTAATTCTTGTCCAGATTTTAAAATTACTGATTTTGCTTTAACCTCAGCAATTTCATCTAATTTAACATCAACTCTTTGATCCTTCAAAGTGGGAGCGTAATTATAATCAAAAATTAATCGCTTACAACCAATTTTAAATTTTGGTATTAATGCTTCATGATATTTCTTAGGGATAGTTGATTTCATATAGTGTAATGCAATGTAAGTATTGATCTTTCTTACCAATCTGCTAATTAAACCATTGCTAGTATACATGGGATATCTCATTTCAGCCACGGTAGCAACTAGCCAACGAACAAAAATTAACCCAATTCTTGACCACCCTAATAACCAGTATAAAACTGAAAGTGATTTAGGGTGAGGGGGGAATATATAATGCTGAGATCTAACAATTTGAACAATTGATTTTGGTTTATAATCTAATAATGCTGGTAATACTTGAGCTGCAGAACATCCATTACCAATAACCAAAACTTTCTTATTTTCAAAATCAACGTCATGGTTCCAAATCGCTGAATGCATATAATCACCTTGGAAATTTTCCATACCGTTTGGTTTAAAAACATTTGGTACAACTAATCCTCCAGTACAATTAGCTAAGACTTTACAAGTGTGCTTGATTTTTTGACCAGTATTTAAGTTTCTGGCTTCAATAACCCAATGTCCTGATTTTTCATTATATTCAGCTTTTTCAACTGATGTTGAAAAATAACAATTTCTTTTAATACCGTATTTAGCAACCACTCTTTGAATGTATTCCTCCATTTCGTACTGTGGAGGTCTTGTGTCACTCCAATTTGTAACCATGTCATCATAATATGAGTACCAAATTGCAGGAATATCACTGGCACAACCAGGATAAGTATTTGCATACCAAGTGCCACCTAAATCATCATGTTTTTCAAATAGTTTATAATCGTCACCGATATTTAACTTTTTTAAAACTGTTATGGCAGTATTGATACCACCAAATCCTCCTCCGATAATACCTACTTGTGAAAAACTTTCAATGGTAGGTAAACTATTGTTTTGTTTAATCTTCCTATTTGGACCTAATACTTTATCTGCATCGTGATACTTTATTCTAAATTTTGAAGGATCTTTATGAGATTCTTTGGTTAACGTGATGGTTGACATACTTTAATACTTAAGATCGTTCAGAATCTAGCAAATTAACCGAGAATTTGAAATGTTTATATACAATTCTCCATATTTAATATTTCATGTGTATTTCCTAATTGTTTTTACTTCATATGCACTCCGAAATTGACTTACTTCCGCACATGCAGTTTTAACTGCATGTGCGGAAATAGCAAAAACATTTAAAGATATCGTAAAATATAGCCAAAGGAATACAAAAGAACCCGAAGGGCGATTACATAAAACAATAAAAATTTCGACAGACTTGAACATGATTGATCAGTCTATAGTTTTCCAAACTAAACTTGTTCTATTAAAGTTAAGTCCCTCCGTGGATAAATTCTCATTCTCTAACCTAAGTAACTTGTGAAAATAGATAACCTATTGGAATAATTTTTGAACTGGCAAACCAAGATACTGAAGTGTCACTTATCTTATAACTAGGTAATCAGTAGAAGGTTGAAAAGTTTAAATGCGATTCCCCATCTTTATTATTTGATGGGTCATAACGTCTTTGATTCATGTGAAGTATCTTCAGTTGGGATAGACTGATTTATCCACTTAGGTGTAGATCCCTCTTGTGTTACAGCAAATGGGTAATATACCCATATATTTATTCAACACAATGAGTTTTAAAGTCATCAATATGTATCACTCTCCATAGAAGACTTTTTAAATGTTTGTTGGCTGCAAGGCTCTTAAATACGGTGCAAGTTTCCTATCATTTTAACCATTAGCTACGAATCATCTGTGCAATTATGACAAGAGAACAGATATTTGATTTAAAGGTTTTTAATTGATTTAGTTTTCATGTTTTGTTCAACATGTAGAGAAGGTGATTGATGTGCTAAAATATATATTCCCTATTATACAAAAAAGTAACCCAGTGATGGCTATAAAAATTTATAATTTTTATCCTCTACAAACAGTTCTTCATCATAGCTAATCTCATCATTCAGATAGTCTTGAATTATGATCAGTATTAATGTGAACCCACAAGAAATTGCATAAATTAGATCAAACCAATGATCAATAAATTCAATCTCTTTTAAATTTGTTAATTCATTATTAGATAAACTACCTGATAATGATAAAATTTTTGATATCTGATTTGATAAATTTGTTGGCAAATTAGTCCTTATTAATAAACAAGTTGCAATTACATATATTGATAACAATTGTGCAATAAATAAATGTTTTAGCCAATTTTTTATAATTGATGATAATTTTGGAATTATTGGGTAAAAGATTTTACCAAATGATTTAAAAGTCATTAAAACATTTGAAAATGAACAAATAAATAATCCACCTGATAAAATGAAACTAATCTGATTAATTAATTGAGTTTCTGAAATATTTGAAATTTGAAAAATTGAAATCATTATTTTACTAATAGTAATTGCTAAGGCATCATTTGAAGAACTTTCAAGTTGTTCTAAATCATTCACTGAAGGATTAACAACCGGATGATCAAAATCTGTGAAAAAATAATAAGTTGGTAATTTAATAAGTAGAACATTAATAATTCTATAAACGCAATAAACCGCAAATCCATAATTGAAATATTTCATTATTAAATTAACTCTATTATTATTAGCATTATTATTTGATATTTGTAAACTAAATTTGTATAAAGATTTATTAATATCATCAAAAATACTTGAACGTAACTGATTTAAAGATTTAATCTCCTCAGATAATTCAAAATTTGAATTAGATTTCATTGACATCGAGGATAAACTTGCAAATGATTGCACCTTATGAATTATCCCTCCTAATTTATTATTATTATTGCCCTTTAAATGATGTTTTGATTTTAAAATATAATCATTTGAAACGTTTTTATCAGGCAAATTATAAATCGTACCGCCAGTATTAATTAAATAATCATTTAACTCAAATTGTCGTTTATTAATTAAATGACTGGTATTATTATAGCTTTGAATTAAATTATTCAAATCAATCTCTTTTATATCTTTAGCTCCCTTTTGATGGAAATCTTTAAAAATTTTATAAATTGTGGAAGTTGATCCAATTCCTGATAATGTTGAAATAATTGTTATACCAAAAATTGAAATTTCACCAATTTTTTGATCTATTACTGATTTATTATTTCCAATTTTGGAATCATCATCTAATTTACATAAATTACCAAATTTTCTTAAAATAACGAACCAACTACAATATATGGCAAAGATTGAGAATTTTTGCAAAGTTGTTGTTTTATAAGGAATAACTTGATTATTTACAATCAATGCAATAATCATCAAGGGTAACAATCCAGTTACTAGTATCACCAAGGAATCAATAATTAAATGGAAAAATGGAGTCGTTGCATTAGTTAGTTCAATTAATTCACATAATATTAATATTATCAATTCAATACTTAAACTAACAATTAAACTGAAAATACTTCGTATTATTAAATTTGACAAATTTTCGGTATTGTCTCTATATTCCACTTCTTTTACAGTATCAAAACTTTCCCCATCAAAGTTTAAATTATGAATATTAACATAATATTTCTTATTCAAGTCTTGTACATATTGATTAATTTCATTTTTTCCCATTCTATTTCGAACATTGTAATCTCTAATTAAAGAGCAATCAAATACCAACTGGTAGTTCCATATATATAACCCAACCAACACTATTATAAACCCAATTATCCCTAGAATATTAACCATAATCTTTCTACTTTTACAACAATTCCTGTATTCTCAACTTTTTTCGCACAGAACAGATCTTGAAAAATTTTCATTAAACAGAGGATCTTTACCAAACTATCAAGGACTCAACATTAAGGACAGAAAGTAAACGGAAAGTAAAATATAATTCAAAATGGCACCAATGTTAAGATCCGCTAAAAAGATGAGAAAACATCTCATCGAACAATTAAAAGCCCGTAAAGTAAACGGTGCAAGAATAGCTCAAGGATTCAAATCTGAACACGATTTAAAATTATTAAATTTAGCACCACAAGTATTCATATTTAAAAACTTATTTTCAGGACAAATAGTCTATTCACAAGTTCCAGCATTACATCAAGATCAAATAGATGAACAATTTACGAGACCAAATTGGGAAAATAGGAAGCCCAGTAGAAGAGATGATTTATGGAGAATTATGTGTATTGCCAATTTTTCTAATTATGAATACGCCATTGCTGCTTATAAGGGATTAGTGGACTTGAGAAAAGCTAGAGACACTGTTCATCAAAAGGAAGCTAATGAAATGAGAAAAAAAAATCACGAAGGTAATATTTGGTATTCAGGACAATATAGACCAACTTATTCACAAGAATCCATTGCAGATTTGTCTCATGTGATTGATGAGTTTGAATTAGAAGATACTACATTATTGTGGGAAAGTTTATGGAGGAAAGGTGAAGATAACTATTGGAGAAATGATTTAGTTAATCATGATCCATTACCTCCTTTTAATCCAAAATATCAATCGGCATTTTTAGATGAGATAAGAGAAAAGGCATTAGTTGAGTTTAGCAATATAAGACAAAGTCAACAAGCAGAGATAGACGAACATAATGAACCACAATCAGCTTAATTGTAAATAAATTGTAAATAGAATCAGAATAATACATAGATTTAGGTCATTTTCATCTCCGGGGATGTTAGTTGATTTCTGCTGATTACTTTCCCATTGTTTTATCTTCATCCTGCCTTCATAGGCTCTCTAAAGCAATAAAGGAGAATAACAGGCTTTAGTCTTATTAAAAATATCACCGAGAAAAACAAGCCGAAAAAACTTCTCAAAATAAAGTCAAATAAAAGATTAAAGGATTATGGCAGAAGAAGGTGGAGATTATGAAACCTATCTTAAAGCAGCAAGACGTAAAAGAAGTCTAAGAGAAGATTTCACCCCTGGTATGTTACTTGATCAAACATCGATTTTACTAAATTCAAAGACGAAACATAGTTGCCATAGATGTCATAGATTAAAAAAAAAATGCCTGAAAGAGTTCCCAAGTTGTCTGTATTGTATTAGAACTTCCAATGATTGTTTTTATCTTAATAAATCAAGCATTAGAATTAAAACTAGCAATTCAGATATCAAATCAAATAGTGTAACTTCACCAGAAATGATGAAATCTTCGGATGATGGTAACATTGGTAGTAATTTTAAAGCTTATAATGATACTGGAAAAATTAACGATAAAGATAGAGAGAAAGACAAAGAAAGAGATAATGAAAGCTTTACAGTTTTACGTAATTGGATTCATAAAGATGCTGAAAGTTTTGATGGTAAAAAAAGTGGTGCATTAAGGGGAAAATCGCCAACTGGGAAAAGTAATATCCCAATGATTAATGAATTTCCAAGGAATAATAATGATACAAGTAATGGTGGTAATTCCATCCCTAACAATATGGATAGCACCGACAATCCTGAAAATAGTATCGATCATAACGTCGATAAAAGCCACGATAAAAACGTCAAAGTATGTCAAATTCCAAATCAGTTTGCCCCGCCTGCGGAAATACTCCTGCCTGATAAAATAATACCGCCTCATAAGATTTTAAAACATAAGAATTTATCAATTCAATCATTATTACTGGAAGGTATACCTAATAATTTTGGTAATGAGAATGACAGAGTCAATGGTAAATTAATTACTAACAGTTTAAAATTGGATTTAAAAAATGACGAAGAATTCATGACATTAAACAATTTTCCGGATAATTCAATACCATTACTTTTCGTAAATTGTTATTTCCATAATTATGAACATCATCATCCAATCTTTGATAAAGATTTAATTATGCAAGAATTTTTAAAAATCGATTTTAAAGTTGAAAATATTGTAAAATGTTATATTTATTTAATTTTAAGCATTGGCTGTATAATTAATGATTCATTAAATAAGGAAAAATTATTCAATAAATATTTTAATGAAAATTTAATTGATTCAATTATTGATGTAACTAATTTCAATCAAAAAAAATGCCAGAATGAGTTTGAAATTAATAATTTAAAAGTGTTAATCTTATTAACCAATTATTATATGAATAAAAATAGCGAAATTATTGTTTCGAATATGATTACAATTTTAAATAGACTAATTTTAAAATTTAATTTTTATAAGATTGCATCATCAGATAATTTCCTGAAAATTAAAAATTCAATATTTTGGACGGTTATTAATTTGGATTATGAATTTAATTTGATTGTTAATAAACCAACATCGAATTCATTAAACTTATCTAAATTATTGGATTATGAAAATTCAAAATTGCAGTTATTAACAACAAATAGTAACTCAAATAAAGAGATCAATAATATTGAATTTCTGAACCAAATAATTAAATTTAATTTATTACAAAATAAGTTGAATGACGTAAAATTATTAACGGAAATTTTAGACAATCAACATCAAAATATTAAAGAAGATTTAAATGCTATTTCCAAAGAGGTGGAAACGTGGAGAATCAATTCAGTTTCTGCAGTTAATCTAATTTTTAAGGACGATGAAAATATTTTGAGACAATTTTCATTAACTGTTACTTTGCATTACTTTTATTTACTAATTGAAGTTGATCAATTATCATTCACAAAAAACTCAGAGTTTTCATTACAATTCATTTCAATTTTTTTCCAAATTGCATTATTAACTGACGATAGAATTAATAATAAAATTAGAATTTCACTTACAAATATAATTCATCTATATAAATTATTTAACGTTATAAAGTACAATTTAATTAACTTAAGGTTAACCCAATACTTTAAAAATTTTAAAATCAATATACCAATTATTTTGAATTTGTTAAAGTATTTAAATACGAATGATAATGTTGTCGATAGCTTATTAATTGAAAAATTTGAAATCTTGAACACTAATTTAAATAAGAATATTGATTCTTCGCAGTCAGTGGATGTGATTATTGATGATATTTTATCCATGGACTATTTCATCAATGAAGTGAAATAGCTTCATTTTGTCTGCCCGTTTGCGGCTGCAATTGTTTTTTCTTTCCTTATCTGAAGTTGTATTATCATTATTTTAACTGGCTGGTCTTGTATTGTATGTTGTAAAGTATATTTATTCAATCTACCTCGTGTTCATGCTCTTTGTGCTCTGTGTACCTTTGTAATGGTTTTAGTTACACAAAAACAACACCTGTTCACGTGACACGAAGGTGAGAATCAAAAAAAAACTCTGGTGGCAATCGCACTCAGAGTAAATCAGCATTGGATATAATTTTAACGAAGTAGACGTACATTACAATGCCACCAAAAGCTGATTGGGATAAATACGTTGCGCCAGATGAAGATGATGAATCCAAGCAAGATAAAATTGTGCCATTAAGTGAAGGAGATATCCAGGTTTTAAAAACTTACGGAGCGGCGCCATATGCTGAAACGTTGAAACTAATTGAAAAGGATTTGAAAGATATTGAAGATAGAATTAAAGAAAACATTGGAGTTAAAGAAAGTGATACTGGGTTATCTGTACCTCATTTATGGGATTTGATGGGTGACAAACAAAGAATGTCAGAAGAACAACCTTTACAGGTTGCAAGATGTACTAAAATAATTGAAGCATCCAATCCAAACCCGCAACCAGGATTATTATCAAACGCCGATACAAAATCAAAATATGTTATAAATATTAAGCAAATTGCCAAATTTGTAGTTGGATTAGGTGAGAGAGTTTCACCAACAGATATTGAAGAAGGTATGAGAGTTGGGGTTGATAGACAAAAATACGAGATTCAATTACCTTTACCGCCAAGAATTGATCCATCGGTTACTATGATGACGGTTGAAGAGAAGCCCGATGTTACTTATAGTGATATTGGAGGGTGTAAAGACCAGATTGAGAAACTAAGAGAAGTTGTTGAATTACCATTGTTATCACCTGAAAGATTTGTTAAATTAGGTATTGATCCTCCAAAAGGTATATTATTATATGGACCTCCTGGTACTGGTAAAACTTTATGTGCAAGAGCAGTGGCCAACAGAACCGATGCTACATTCATTAGAGTTATTGGATCAGAATTAGTGCAAAAATATGTCGGTGAAGGTGCCAGAATGGTTAGAGAGTTATTTGAAATGGCAAGAACTAAAAAGGCATGTATTATATTTTTTGATGAGGTTGATGCTATAGGTGGGGCAAGATTTGATGATGGTGCAGGTGGTGACAATGAAGTTCAAAGAACAATGTTGGAATTAATTACTCAATTAGATGGGTTTGATCCAAGAGGTAATATTAAAGTAATGTTTGCTACCAATAGACCAAATACGTTAGATCCAGCATTGTTAAGACCTGGTAGAATTGATAGGAAAGTGGAATTCTCCTTACCTGATTTAGAAGGTAGAGCTAATATTTTTAGAATTCATTCCAAGACAATGAGTTGTGAAAAGGGTATAAGATGGGAATTAATATCAAGATTATGTCCCAATGCTACAGGTGCAGAATTAAGATCAGTTTGTACCGAAGCTGGTATGTTTGCTATTAGAGCCAGAAGAAAAGTTGCCAATGAAAAAGATTTTTTAAAAGCAGTTGAAAAAGTTATTAAGGGTAATTTGAAATTTAGTTCAACAAGTGAATATATGCAATATAATTAGAATATGCTAGGTGTAACAGAAACAGAGATGACTATAATGAATTAATCATATACAGTTAAATAAATATACAATTTTAAATATTTCGTCCATGCTACTATGCTATACAGTATGAGTGGTCTAGTCCCACCATGAGGTACAACCCATACCATCAGTTTGACAAGATGCAATAATTGCATACGGTGGTGTAGTGCTTTTTTCCACTTCATTATTAATATTTGTTTTTGGCTTAACATTGAAGAACACTTCCTCTTCAACTCTAAATCTAATCTTTTCACCAATATCAATAAATAACTCTGTTGATTCATCAGGTTTCCATACCCAGGCTTTTTCAACGCCTTTAAATTCACAATCTTCGAATAATAAATTTTTGGGAATAATAATTTCATCAAAAAAATCCAACTTCACTTTTATTCCTTCTAAGGTACAGTCATTCACGGTACCTTCAACAAGCTCTCCTATGAAAGGCTTCCATATAATCATTCTAAATTTAATTTCGACATAAGAACCTCCATCACCAGGTTTCAATAATCCTTCTTTAATATCTAAAATATCCCACAACGTTATAGCTAAACCAATATTTGCCAATACTTTATTAGCATATTTCTTGTGTATTTCATTTTTCAAGGCTTCTTGTATTGGAATATTAAAAGTATGAGGTGGAATTCGTATAAGGTCTGACAATACTGATAAGATGAACATGGTGTATAGTTTTTTTTGCGCAGACCTCATCAGATTTTTAGTATTAAACCATCAACAAAATATTAACAGATTCATATAATACAGGGGTTTGCACAGACGCATAAAGTCATAGTCTAGTAATGTTAGAAATGATTAGAGTAACTGTTTGGAAGGAAATGTGAATGTGCTTATTCAAATTATAGTTCCTCAATTTTGCACCAACACAATTAACTACGATTTCTTCAGATTTTTTAAAATTTACATTTGCCTTGGTGATGTTAAAGATCTATGTCATCCATCACTCTAATAAGCAACTAGAGGCTATTTCAAGTAGCTTTACGCAACTTTAAGGAGCTTTAAAGACTTTCCAACCTCTAACGAGCCTTTCAAAGGTGTAGGTGAGAAAATTTTTAATCAATGTTCAGGACCTTTAAAAGATATAAATCGTTACCACCAACACCAAAACCATCTAAACCAATAAAGTCCCATCATAATTCTCCAAAACCCGATGAGACCAATACTCCTGATATCCCCAATAAACAACCCAATTTAACCCCTCGAGATTGGAAAGTTATTGAAGGTTTTATACCAGGTGAAAAAAAACAATCCAATGATTTATCAGATCGGGTACCAAAATTCCCTCTTGGTAAAGAAAACGTTCCGACTTTATTACCTAGACCAGGGGTACCTAGAGTTGGGAAAAAAGTTAACTTCAAGCAAGTCGTAACCATTTTAAAAAATAAAACTAACGAAGAATTGATTTATGAAAGTGAACCTCATAGATTGTACTTTTTAGCATGTTTTTGTTTTGGCTTAACATTATTAGTATATGCGATAGTATTAGGAGAATGGGCCATTTTCCAAGCTAATAAAGATTATGAAGAAAACAAGGAAGAAAAACATGAAGCGTTGAAAAAAAGAGATTGGTTTATTGATGTATTGAAAAACTCAATATTCAGTGGTATAATGTTGGGTGCATCATATGCATTTTTCACGTTCCCAAATAGATTGATTAGACGTATGTATTATTTACCAGGCCCAGTCGAACATATAAAATTTTCAACGTATCCCTTAGTTCCTGGTAGACCAACCCCAATCATTACATTATCATTAAAAAATTTACAACGTAAGCATCAAGCCAGAATTTGGACTGGAAAAGGGTTTTATGGTACTAGTGATAGTTCATTGTTTTTTTTCACGTTGAAAGAATTAAATGCATCAAACAAAACCGTTAAAAATTGGGTTGTGGATAGACGAGGATTTTTTTGGAGCGATGGTAGAGTTTTTGATTATTTATTTGGTAATGAAACTTTAGCAGAAAGCGAAGCAGGTATACCATATGATGAACAGATTGGTATCGTTAATAAAGAATTAAAGAAAAAAAGAGAAAAATTAAAACAAGAACATGGTAGATTTTGGAACTTTAAATTAATGGCAAAAGAAGTTTCAAATGATATTAAGAAATTATCAGGCAAAGAGATCACCAAGAAGGAGAAATAGTCCATGCAATGACTTTGAATGAGACATCTGATGAACAGTTATGAAGAATTTATGAATCATTTGGTGGAACATTTATGAAACATTTATGAAACATTTGATGGAACATTTATGAAACATTTATGAAACATTTACATTTATGAAACGTTCGTCGAACGTTTGCATTAAGTAAATAATCTGTAAATAGAATGTAAATACATATTTTCGCATCCATTATTAGCCCTATGTGTCATTATGTTGTAAAGTAATATCGTCAACAGACTAATATCGTCTACAGAGTAGATAGTCAGAGAGTCGATAAGTCGAAGCGCAGTAAATGGATATGATTCTGGTCTGCTTTGAAGAACATGGTTCTCGGGTCCTCCCTATCCTAAACTCTACAGTCATTCTAAACAACGCTGGAATTCAAGCTGGAACAAGCTGGAACAAGCTGAGCACATACTGGCTAAAGCTGCCAATTCTAAACCATCAAGAGCAACTTCATTCGAATCCAACCAGCGGAGAAAACCAAAGCGTCGTGTGAATGCGAAAACCCCCCCTATATTCAAAAATCATTAAAAAGAAAATGTTCGCGAATTTTTCAACAATTTTTCAACGATTAAAAAACCCCTAAGAATACTCCTTCGGTGGAATTATTCATATTTTATTTTTCATCAGCCTACCTTTTAAGTTGGTTTTTTTTTGTTGAAACTATCAGAGACTTTGGATATACCTACTAGTGCCATCGGTAGCTCGAGTCGCCCCTTTTATTGATTGAAAAAACCTGGTCATTTAAACGCTGGCAACTCCGTGTTTGGTTCACATTACCCGCCACGGTTTATAAAGGTTTATACGTAAGCTGTTCCCACACACAAATTAGTGCCAACAACTAAAACCACCTGAATAATCTACTTCGAAGTATGGCTGTGTCAGAACGTAATATGAAGAGAAAAGTAAATGAATTGGAAGATATAACAAATACCAATACAAACTATAATAAGAAGTTAAAGCAAATGAACTTTAAAAAAAAATTACAGCAAAGATCGCCATCACCATTAGAAATGGATCATAAGACTTTTAAGGCTGAAAACACTTATAAGGGCAATAATACTTATTCAAGTTCGAGTTCATCACCAAAGAAACCATCATTTAAAAGAGATTATGGTAAATCTGTGACGTTTGAAAATAGTCCATTGTTAACGCCAAAGGAAGAAGATTATCAAGATGACGAGGAGATAATTGGAATTCATAATGATATCGATATTTCTTTTAATGATGTTAATGTCGATACCATCATTGATAATAATAATAATAATAATAATGATGATGATGATAGTGCGAATGTGAACGAAGGTACTAATGAGGATAGAATTAATAATAATAATAATAATAATGATAATGATAACGATAATGACAAATACCATAAACAAGATAGTGATAATACTATTCACAACTCCCAAGCAAATAATGCCGTTGAAGTAGACATTGATGGAAATAATGAATTAACATCCAATCTTGATTATATAGCCTTAACATCATCCTTAAGATTATTAACTAATAATAAAACAAGAATTGAATCGGAAATTTTGCAATTATCAAATTTACTAAATTATTATTCAAATTTAGACAATAAAAAACCGGAAAATAAACTAGAAGGTAATGATGATATTGTTAAATTTTTCGTTAAATTGATTAAAAATGAATTAAATTTACCAAAGCAGAATAAAATTTTAAAATCTCCCATGATTAATTGGTCAAAATACAATTTAGAAGTTGAGAAAAATGGTAATAATTCAATCAATAAAAATTTTAATAATAAACCATTATTTAAAACTTTAAATTTATTTAATAACAATAATGGTTCTAATTAATTCTAATAATTGTGATGGTTTGAAAACAATTTGTGTAAATAGTGTATTTTAGTTGACATGGGTGAAATTTTTAAAAAATATTAAAAAAAAATATAATTTCTTAGATTAATCATTTTGACTAGATGAAGAAATGGTTTAATATATGAATTTTAAAGTGTTCCTCTCCTACATTGTAGCTTTTGTAATGCTTATCACTTTAATAGCTCAACGTAGAGCTTGTGTTGTGTTTGCTGATGTTTGTATTTAATATATGTGTATTTAGTATATGTTTAACTTAAAACCCTACTATTTTTCAACAACCGGGTCCATAGCTGGGCCATGATTATTTCATAAATCTCTATAGGTTTCGCATATATAGTTATTAATGGGTCTTTAGTTAGATAAGTAAAGTTGTTTTAAACTATTGTAATATATGGGAGTATAACCCTAGAGCCTTTAAGCTTGTTGTAAGAACACGATGAGAGTACAATCATAGAGATTGGAGATGACTTGGCGATAACCTAAAATGAATACATTTAACATTATAAATCAGTATTTCTGAACTTTTGAAAGGGGGTATAGGTTGAAGTTTATAACGTTATATATGCTATTTCTTGTGGTTAGTATGCCTATAGCTATCGGCTGATAAGTAATAGAACTATTCTTAACCTTGCACATTAACCTACAGTAGTAAATTCGCGACCAAATTGAACAGGGAGAATTTGACAATTAACCACTGACAATTGAAATTCTGCAATGGAAGAACCAAATCTTGAACTTGCTGATAAATTAATACAATTGTCATTTAATGAAAATTTGGGAACTTCAATATCCAAATTAGATCAACTTCAGAATAATTTACGTATAATTCGTGAAAATAAATGGGATTTATCAATTTTAAAATACGTTAGAGACTTTGATACTTTGCTATTTGAAACAGTTTTAAATTTTGACCTATCAATATCTAATAGCGATTTATTAGATAGTCAAGGTGATATTTATGGCGAAGAGTATGATGCTTATAATAAAAATAATTATAATCAAAATTTACTGGAAGCACAATGGTCAAAATTATTAGTTAATATATCGCTACATAAAACAAGAATCGCAGAAGTGCATAGTAAATCAGTTATGAAATATCTAGCGAAGTCGCTGAGATTTTACTCCATTGGTTATAACTTAGGGTTTACTGATACTCTGGTCATGATTGGTTGTTTTGTATTTTGTGCAGTTTTCTTCCCATTATTTTTGACTATGTGTTTAGAACAATGATGGGCACCGGAACGATTTAGTCCAATATTAAGAAATATGAAAACGAAACATTGAAACAAGTTGTATAACATGCAAAATCTGTCAGAACCATGAAAATCGATCAAAACCATGGAAATCAGTTAAAATGTCAAGCACCAACAATACCACTCACCCATTTCTTCGAATCTATAGGAATATTTAAATGCCTTTAACGGTTAGAAAGGCGTTTAAATGCCTTTACATATAACGAATAAATAATTCAAATTAACGCTTAGCCCAGAACTTTTTGAATTTGTTCAAACATTTCGTAAGAAATAAATCAAGATATCCTTTCAAAATTCACACTAAGATATCGTGCAAAGCTATAACAATCATTCACTTTTAGAACGCTTTACTAATTCTTTTCCATCATGTCCATCTCGTAAATGTACTCTCTCTTGACTCCTAGGATACGTAGAGCTTGTATTGTGTTTGCTGATGTTTGTATTTAATATATGTGTATTTAGTATATGTTTAACTTAAAACCCTATGATGATTTCATAAATCTCTATAGGATTCGCATATATAGTTATTAATGGGTCTTAAGTTAGATAAGTAAAGTTGTTTTAAACTATTGTAATATATGGGAGTATAACCCTAGAGCCTTTAAGCTTGTTGTAAGAACAGCGATGAGAGTACAATCATAGAGATTTGAGGTGAGTTGGCGATCATCTAACATGACTAAATTTAACATTATAAATCAGTATTTCTGAACATTAGAAAGGGGGTGTAAGTTGAAGTTTATCACGTTATATATGTTATTTCTTGTGGTTAGTATGCCTATAGCTATCGGCTGATAAGTTATAGAACTATTCTTAACCTTGCACTAACCTACAGTAGTAAATTCGCGACCAAATTGAACAGGGAGAATTTGACAATTAACCACTGACGACAATTGAAATTCTGTAATGGAAGAACCAAATCTTGAACTTGCTGATAAATTAATACAATTGTCGTTCAATGATCAATTGAGCTCAGGAAGTCTGAAATTAAATCAGCTTCAGAATAATTTACATATAATTCGTGAAAATAAATGGGATTTATCAATTTTAAAATACGTTAGAGACTTTGATACTTTGCTATATGAAACAGCTTTAAATTTTGACCCATCAATATCAAATAGCGATTTATTAGATAGCCAAGATAACATTTGTGGTGAAGATTATGATGCTTATAATAATAATGATTATAATGAAAATTTACAATTGTCAAGATTATTAATTAATTTATCGCTACATAAGACAAGAATCACAGAAGTGCATAGTAAAGTAGTTATGAAATATCTAGCGAGGTCGCTGAGATTTTACTCCATTGGTTATAACTTAGGACTTAGCGAGGAATTGTGTTTCATGGTTTGGATTATGTTAGGTTTGCTTTTATTTATAATTTCGTGTGTGCTTGTGATTAGAACCATTAGATCAAATATTAGGAAATCTTAAATATGAAGACTAAACATTGAAACAAGTTGTATAACATGCAAAATCTGTCAGAACCGAAAATCGGTCAAAACCATGGAAATCAGTTAAAATGTCAAGCACCAACAATACCTATCATCCATGCATTTCACTCTATAGAAATATTTAAATGCCTTTGACGGTTAGAAATATATTTAAATGCCTTTACATATAAAGAATATATAATTCAAACTAACACTTAGCCCAGAACTTTTCGAATTTGTTTTCAAACATTTCGTTAGAAATAAATCAGGATATCCTTTCAAAATTCACACTAAGATATCGTGCAAAGCTATAACAAGCATTCAACTTTAGAAAGCTTTACTAATTCTTTTCCATCATGTCCATCTCGTACATGTACTCTCTCTTGACTCCTAGGATTTAACGGCCACTATTATTATGAATTTTTAGTGACTCAGTCAATAAACTCGAAGTATGCAACGAACAATCGAACTTCCTATTGGTATAGTATTTGGAATCCGTCGGATCAAACTCCAGGTCATGGTGCCCCAATGACCATGATTCAAACGAGCTTAGTCGTATCGATTAAATTGCAGCTATGTTAAATAGTAGCTATGTTAATTGGTCTACCGAGTACTTGGTTGTTTCAGCATTATCACCAAAGTTTATAGGAGTGCTTTATGTCTAGGTTTCTGGGGGTTATACATACACATCTTGGATGTATTATTTATCTAGTACTCACGAAGTGTTTGTAGAAGAGAGATGCGATGTATACAGACGAGACCAACGATGTTTTTGGTTATAATTAGCATACTATTTAAGAAACAATCGCCAACATCCGTACGATGTAATTCCTATGTTTCCCATAATCCCTCTAAGGACCAGGCGATAAACGATATTTTGCAGCCAACTGGTGTTTTGGTTTGCCCACGACGCCTGATAACAAGCTCAAAAAAGCGTGAGAAAGGCAAAAACTCCTTTAAGGATCAATTATTAAAATTAAGGAGTATAAGTAAAGCGTTAGGTTTCTTAAGAATTAAAACAATTGACAGCAGTTTAAACAGATTGACAAGTGTTATTGAGTAGAGTGGCACATTATTATTGGTTTATATCGTTTTTTCCTGGGAAAAATTGGTAAAAGTTACAAAGTTACAAAGGTTACGAGACTCAATAATATCCTTTATTGATCCACGATAAGTGATTTTTAATTTGGTACAAGTTTGGGATATTTGGCATAAAGCAGCGATTGCCCAAGGTTACAGTGGTTGATTAAGGATAGAATTGACAAAATGATAAGAAATAGTGATGAAGATTGGTCAATTATATCATCATCATCCGATTTTGATGATAGATCGAGTTCAGTGGATGAATCAGGAGACGCCGAATCAGTTGAGGGCGATGAAAACGAAACCCACGCCGATAATGATGATGAGATGATTAACGATTCTGAGGTGACTCAGTTAATCAAAGACATTGATCAAACAAATCAAGGATCAATTGGAAGCTTAAAATTACCAAATTTATCCAATAGTCAACCATCGCTGAGACAATCATCATTCGGTTCCAATAACGGTTTTGGCGGGAATAGTAATTTTGGTATTACTTCCATTAGATCGGGGATTGGTTCAGGTGGTAATGACGATACTGGCGTTGCAGGGAGCATTTCTCCCAACGGTTCAGCAACAATGGGTGACGAAGAAAGATCAGTTGGTAAAATTATTAATTTTTACGAAAACTTATCAGCTAACACTTTAAATTTACATAAATCAATTAAACAACAAAGTGAAAATTTGTATACTAATAATTTACAAAATTTAAAATTATTTCAAAAACGATTTAATTTACCAATTTTTAATGCAATTAATAATTTTATTCATAATTTTCTTGAATTAAATCGTCAATATTTAATTTATTTTTTAATTATACCAGCTAGTTTGACAGTTTATTCATTTTATTATTATTTTTTAATGATACCAAAAGTGGAAGAACCACCAAAAGACTTTTGGAATTATTCAATTTTCCAATCGAAGAAGATGTTAAATACTTTGGTTTACGAGGAAGAAACAACCAAAGCAAATTCTTGGTTGGGCATTTCCAATATTTCAAAAGTTAAAAAGAATAGACTTTTAAATTTTTCAAATAATGTAGTTCATTTTTCAAATAATGTAGTTCATTTTTCAAATAATGTAATTCATTTTTCAAGACAAAATGGTGGTTTATGGTATCATGCTGTAAAAGATAATAGTAAAGCAATTTTGGATAATTCATCAGCAAAAGCCAGCCAGTGGTGGGAACATTCTATAAGTAATGGATTTAAATTTTGGGAAGTTTCAAAATATAGCGGGGTTAAATTATTTGATTCAACTAAAGATAATACTTTTAAAATTTGGCAAAGCTCAAAATATAATGGTTTAAACCTTTGGCAAGTTTCTAAGCGTAATGGATTGCAGTTATGGGAAATTTATAAAACTAATGGATTGCAGTTATGGGAAATTTATAAAACTAATGGATCGCAATTATGGCAAGTTTATAAAACCGATAGATCGCAATTATGGCAAGCTTATAAAACCAGTAGATCGCAGTTATGGCAAGCTTATAAAACCAGTAGATCGCAGTTATGGCAAGCTTATAAAACTAATGGATTGCAGTTATGGCAAGCTTATAAAACTAATGGATCGCAGTTATGGCAAGCTTATAAAACTAATAGTGGTAAATTATGGGAAACTTCCAAAGTTAGTACTGTTCAATTATGGGAAGTTTCGAAAGATAATGGTGATAAATTCTGGCATATTTCAAAAGTTAATGGCTTTAAATGGTGGAATATTACAAAAGTCAACGGATTTCTAGTATGGGAGACTGCGAGAACTAATGGTGGTAAATTTTGGGAAGCTTCAAAATCTAATTCAGTTAATATGTTTAATCAAAGTACTATTGCTTCTAGAAAGTTATTAATTAAATCAAAACCTTTGATAAATTCATTTTTAAATAGTAATAAGTTGGATATATGCAAAAATTCAGTTAATAGTACCATCACAAGATTTTATGATTCAATTATTGGATTTGTCAATACTGTTTAGTCATTCTTTGCAAGGGGCTTTGTAACCAGTTATTGATTTTAATTCTTGTTGAATATTTATCTTTATGAATTCAATGGTAGTTAATCCTTTGAAGTATATTTATGTTGTTTTGGTTTAAAATGGTTTTATTATGGTTAGGTGTGTTAGGCTAGTCGAATGGACTACGCTTTTGATTTTTTGTTTGTTCAGTGTAATGTCTATTCAATGTTATATTTATTAGATTTCTCCTTCTCTTGTAAACCCTACACTAAACCAACCAACCCTTCATTGAACGAGTAAATATAATGAAATTTAAAATGTAGTGGATACTATGAGAAAACCATAGGGTATTTGTTGATACAAATTTTCGCGGAAAAATTTCAGACAGTGGACGATATAAGATAAAATGGGTATTCCAAAATTTTTCAGATTTATATCAGAAAGATGGCCAACTATATCGCAACAGATTGATGGTAGTCAAATTCCTGAATTTGATAATTTATATTTAGATATGAATTCAATTTTACATACTTGTACACATTCCAACGATGGCACAATAAATAGATTAACCGATGATCAAATGTATGGAGCTATATTCCAATACATTGAACATTTATTTGAAATCATCAGACCAAAAGAGACTTTCTATATGGCAATTGATGGGGTGGCTCCAAGAGCTAAAATGAATCAACAAAGAGCGAGAAGATTTAGAACAGCTTATGAAGCTGAAGAAAATTTGAAAAAAGCTATTGCTGAAGGATTAGAAATTCCTAAAGATGACCCATTTGATTCAAATTCCATTACTCCTGGTACGGAATTTATGTCCAAATTGACTGATAATTTAAAATATTTTATCCATAAAAAAATTTCTGAAGATTCAAATTGGTCGAACATTAAAATTATATTAAGTGGTCATGAAGTTCCTGGTGAAGGTGAACATAAAATTATGGACTTTATTAGATCGATGAAAAGTCAATCAGATTATAATTCAAATTTGAGACATTGTATTTATGGTTTAGACGCTGATTTAATCATGTTAGGTTTAGTTAGTCACGATCCTCATTTTGCTTTGTTAAGAGAAGAAGTTACATTTGGACCAAGATCAAAATCAAAATCAACAGATTTAATTGACCAAAATTTTTTCCTTTTGCATGTCTCATTATTAAGAGAATATATATCACTCGAGTTTCAAGAGTTAGATAATCAATTAAATTTTGAATATAATTTTGAACGGATTTTAGATGATTTTATTTTAATTATGTACGTTATTGGTAATGATTTTTTACCAAATTTACCTGATTTGTTTATTAATAAAGGTGCATTCCCATTATTAATCGAAACTTTTAAACAAAGTTTAAGATATATGGATGGTTATATTAATGAAGGAGGTAAAATTAATTTAAAAAGATTAAGTGTCTGGCTTAAATTTTTATCACAATTCGAATTAGAAAATTTTGAAAAACATGATGTTGATCTTGATTGGTTTAATAAAAAATTGGAAGATATTTCTATAACTGGTGAAAAGAAAAGGTCAAAATTAGGTAAATTAATAATTAATAAAGATGAAAAAAAATTAATTGGCTTTATTAAACCATGGTTAATGGAATTAGTCAATTTCAATTTTAACGAATTAAATAATTTAGAAGTTTCAAATCCAAGCAAATTATTAATTAATTTAAATCCTCAATATTCAAATGAGTTTATTGAAAAAAATTTTGAATTTTTAAAAACAATTTGTCAAGAATTAGGTTTATTAATTGTTCATTCAAATTCAAAAGATAGTTATAGCATTAAGTTTGATTTAGATGGTATTAATCCAAATGAATCGGATAGTGAATCATTTGAAAGAATTAATGATATCAAGAAAACTTTTAAAAAATACCAATCTGCTGATTTATTTGAAACTGATGATTTTGTTAATGAGTCAAAAGATTTGTATAATAAAAAATTCATGGATTGGAAAGATGGTTATTACAAGGATAAATTAAATTTTTCAATTTATGATAAACCAGAAATGATTGAATTAACAAAACATTATATTGAAGGTTTACAATGGGTTTTATATTATTATTATAAAGGTTGTCAATCTTGGAGTTGGTATTATAAATATCATTATTCTCCAAGAATTTCTGATATTATAATTGGTTTAGAAGATTATTTAGAAAATAATGAAACAATTGATTTTGAAATGTCAAAGCCATTTAAACCTTTCGAACAATTAATGGCGGTTTTACCTGCCAGATCAAAAAAATTAATGCCCCCAATTTACCAAACTTTAATGATTGACCCTCAAAGTCCAATTATTGATTTTTATCCACATGAAGTTGATATTGATATGAATGGTAAAACTGCAAGCTGGGAAGCCGTTGTCTTATTAAGTTTTGTTGATGAAAAAAAATTGATTAATGTTTTAACGCCTGTTGAGTCAAAATTAGCTCCTGAAGAATCAAAACGTAATTCATTTGGTCACGATATTCAATTTATTCATAATCCTCAATTCGATTCAATTTATCCCTCGCCATTACCTGGATTTTTCAATGAAATTGAACATGATAAATGTATTGAAGGGGTTTATAAGTTACCAAAAATTGAAGGTGAAATTAAAGTTGGGTTAACTGAAAATGCTAAAGTTGGTAAAGAAGCTTTAGCTGGGTTCCCAACATTATTTACTTTATCATTTGATTCTGATTTAATTTTAAATGAAACTAAAGTTTTCCAAAACAATAGTAGATCAGAATCAATGGTTTTAAAAATTGAAAATATTTGGGACGATTATTCAATTAAACAATTCAATGAAAAATTTTTAGGTAAAATTGTTTACACAAGGTATCCGTATTTAAGAGAATCAAAGTTAATTGAAATTAATGATGGTGAATTTAAATACGAATTAAATAATGATAACGGTGAACATAAAATTATTGAAGAATTAGATCCTTCAGAATCTAAATTAATTAAACAAGAAATAAATAATTTAAATTATGATTATTTAAAAACTAAAGCTATTCAAATTGGTTCAAAAGCTTTAATTAGAGTTCAGCCAGTTAGTGGATTAATTCGTGATAAACATGGTGCAATGGTTAAAAGTTTTAGTAAAAAAATTGAAACTTATCCAATGGAATTAATGGTTGAAACTGTTATTAATAAAGATGAAAGATTTAAATCAAGACCTCCATTACCAATTGACGAAGAATTCCCAATTAATTCTCAAGTTATATTTTTAGGGGCTTTTGGATATGGTTCCCCAAGTTTAGTTGCTGGTTATTCACCTGATAACATGAAATTAAATATTAAAGTTAGTAAAATTGCAATTGGTGATGAATTATATATTGGTAAAGAAAGGTTTAATATTGAAAAAAGAGAAATTCAATACTATGCATCATTTGATATTTGTAAAAAAATTGGAATCTCTCCATTATTTTTGAGTAAATTAACAAGTGGTTATATGCTTGAAGATGATTCAAAGCCAAAACAATCTAGAAAAATAAATGTTGGTTTAGAATTAAAGTTTGAAGCAAGAAGATTAAAAGTTTTAGGTTACACTAAAAAATCTGGTAAATTTTGGCAGTTTAGTCCATTAGCAGTTAGTTTAATTCAAGATTATAAAGTTAAATTTAATAAAATCTTTAATAAATTAATGAATGTTCAAGGTAAAGCAATTCCAAAAATTAGTGAGTTGGGTATTACTTCAGATGAAGTAAATAAATTAAAAGATTGGTTAACGACTGTTAAAAGTTCATTATTTAAAGTTGGATTAGAAAGTGAATCATTAACCAAATTTAGTTTTGAAGCAATTGAAAAAAAAGTAATTGAATCAGTTAATGATGGATCATTTAATAAATTCAACCATAAAGATATTAAAGGAGTACCAAAAGAAGCAATTTTAAAACCAAATGAGTCCTATCAATTATTAAGCAATCAATCATTTGAATTAGGAGATCGAGTTGTTTATATTCAAGATTTTGGTAAAGTACCGTTTTTATCAAAAGGTACGGTTGTTAGTGTTGACCCAATTGGTACAAAAATTCAATTAGCTGTTATATTTGATTTCCCATTATTAAGTGGAAATAATTTGAATGGTAAAATTAAGACTAATAGAGGTTTAATTATTGAATCATCATTTGTTTTAAATTTAACTAATAAACAATTAATTTATCATTCAAAAGCATCAAAATTAAAGCCAATTTTAAATCAACAAGATATTATGAAGAACAAATTAGCAACTTTACAAAAAGATTCAAATTTATCGAATACCCATAAAAATGAAATTCTTAATTTAATTAATTCAAAAGTCAAACCAACTGATATTAAAACAACTGGTGATCCAAATTCTAATGCAATTAAGCAGATTTATGGACAAATTTATAATAATATAATGAGTGAAGGAATTCAAGTTCCAATGGTCCCTGGAATCCCAATTCCTCCTCAGTTCACTCAACAAATGGCACCGAACGCTCAACTTCAACCACAGCCACCACAGGATAATTCTCAAGGACAATCAAGTAATGGTAGAGGTAGAGGTAGAGGTAATATGAGAGGCGGTAGAGGTAACTCAAGAGGTGGAAGAGGAAATGGAAGAGGTAGAGGTCGTGGAAACTAATCTGATTTATACATGTTTATGTAGATTTATTTAGTACTATTTACAACCTTTTTTTTTTTTACTTTGAAGATTTCAGGTATCTCTTTATTCTATCTCATCATTTATCGTTCGATTTCGAATCTGTCGTTAAATTTGATGATGTTGATGATGAGCTGCTATTCTTTTGATCGGGCAAATTGACCAACCCTAGTGATTCCCAGTTACTTTCATCCATTAATTGATTGTCCATTCTACACCTCAAGTAATTCTTAGCTAAAACTCTACAATTAGGACTATTTTGATTATCGGTGACTTTAAGGCATTTCAAATATTGATTCATATGTTCGGTGCATTCACCAAAATGATCTAATGGGAATGATCCTCTTTCAGGTGGAGTCGGAGTCCACGCTCTAAAATTACCACCAGGTGCTCCACTCGCCATTTTATTTGTAATCTTCGAAGTATTTAGCAGTAACTGGTAAATGCTTCATCTGGTGATGAAAGTCACCGCGATGTCGGGTCACGTGAAGATTGAGATCCGGGTAAATTCTAAAATTATATAGCACTACATTAAATCATATGATAGCTTCGATATTAAACAGTAAAGCATTAAATATATATATGAACTAAAATACGTCTATAAAACAAATACCAAAAACTTTATTAGAATCTTTTCAGGTGGAAGTTTACCCATTTAGTGATAGTTTATCAATTTGAATGCTGCTATGGTGTTCTCTAATTACCTGAATCATCAACATTAGCTTTCTTTATTCCTTTTTGCCTTTTACGTTTAGATAGTTCACCTTTAAATTGCTTATAACGTTCTCTTTCAATTTTATTATCTGCATTTTCATTTTCTAAAACCTCGATTCGTGAATTAATTTTTTCTAAACTTGCTTCTAATGATTGGGTGTATAATGCTAAGTCATGATATTTTGATAAACTAATATATTCTTCAGAATATTCGTAAAATGAATTAGGTCTGCTTAATGGAGGATGCGAAGGATTCATTGGTGCTTGTTGATTATTATTATAGAAGTCCTTTTGATTTTGTGGTGACTGACTATTTCTACTGTGATATTCCAAATCAGTTGGATATTGCCGCTCTGTATATTGATGATGTTGAGGATCTTTTTGCGGTCGATAAATTGGAATATGCTGTTTCTCAGTTGACGGTTGATAAATGGGACCCTTTGAAACACTGTCACTCTGATTTGGAGTAGTAAATTCTTCTGGCCCTTCTTTATTTTCATTAATTCTTTTATTTTCTTCAAATCCTTGAACTGCTGATTTCTGTCCACCATTATATTCCTTATTTTCTTCATCTTCATAACTACCATCATTATGATTAATTGTTGTTATATTTGTGGTAGTCGTAGTAAATCCACCATGAGTATAATTTGATGTACTAATATCATTTGGAGTAGAATCATTATTATGCAAACCTCTAATTGGTGGCAATTCAAATTTATCGTTACCACTATTACTACTACGACGATGTTTTCCAGGTTTATTTACAGTATTATTATTAGTAGAATTTATGTTATTATTATTTTCAGTAATTTTTGAATAAGTAGTTATTCTATCATCAATTTTATCAGATTTATAAGTATCAGTACTATAACCTGAAGCATTACCGGTATAGTGATTTAAATTTAAAGGCAACTGAGAAATTGAAGTTGTTGATGGTAATGATATATGGTTCTGTGAATTTTCATAAGCATGATGTAATTTATTCAAAGATGGACTAAAACTTTGAAACGTTTGAGGTTGACTTTGTCCTTTTGGTTGTGAAGGTTGCTGATGCGGCGATTGTGACTTTAATTGAAGTGACAGATTCAATTGCGGTTGATTCAATTGCGGTGACAGTACATGTGAAACTTGAGTTTGTAGTGGCAATTGTTCATCATTCTTCAATCTATTTAAACCAGGACAAGCATTTTGAGAATTTTGATGTCTTGACAAAGAATCAGGTCTGGCAAATCTTCTTTGACAATAATCACAAACATATGGTCTTTCACCGGTATGCAATTTTTCATGACGTTTTAAATCATGAATTCTTCTAAATGTAGCATTACAGACCGGACAAACATGGGGTTTTGTTTGACTATGAATTAATTCATGACTTACCATATTATGCTTTCTTGTAAAGCCTTGATTGCATGTTGGGCAAAAGTATTTTTTTGATTTTGATTTTGTTTCTTCAAGATCGGGGTTTAAGATTTTCGAGATAGAATTATTTGACAGGATAAAATCACCTTTATGTTGACTTTCATTGCTTTCATTATTTTCTTTTACAAATTCTTGATTAATTCCATATTCGTCGTCAAGCTCGTCTTCCTCATAATCCTTCAGCACCTCTCTCAGATAATCATTGCGATACGCCTTCAGCACCTCTCTCAGATGATGATTTCGATACTCCTGCAGATTCGCTTTCATATCTTCACGTTCATCATCATCGCCATCACCTTCATCTGACAGATCTTTAGTAATGTTAATTTTCATATTATTATGATGTGGGGTTGACGATACCGACGACAAATTAGAATTATTATTTAATGGAGATGTACCAATGAAATCCTTCGAACCAGTATTTGACCCAGGATTCGACTCAGGATGTGAGCCACTATTGGAGCCAGGATTTGACCCAGGATGTGACCCAGTCACATTGTTTGATTGGTCAGGAATCATTCTTTATAAACCAATTCCTCTTCTTATTCCCCTAAGGGTCCCCCTGGGAAATCAATTGATAATATCTTACTTCAATTAGCTATTCAAATGGCACTTGCAACATATAATAGTATAACTCTAACAATAACTATCGTTGCTATATTATTCACTTTCCAAGTCAAATTTTGTGTTTTTAACCGCGATAATTTTGGGAATGTATCAGTAAAATTTGTAGAAGGTATCAATTGTTGAAGACCGATATTCCAGGCTCAATTCACTTTAGAATATATCAAAATCCTTTCAGAATCTATTTAATCAGCTCTTCAATAAGGTTTAATTTGAGAAAACAAGAATCTCATTTTTCTTCATTGGTCCCTGGTGAGGTAATCTGAATAGTTCCTTAGAGCTGCTTATTACTGTAAACCCCCATAAAACCACCATTAGACACTACAGTTGGATTCACAGTAGCTCAGAAGTAGCACGGAAATGGTAAAGCTATTCATATTGGTGTAATTCCGCCTGCACTGGCCATGCATTGGTGAGATATCCCACCATCTGTTCCTGAAGAAACGAATGACTGGGGTTTTATCTTCATTTTAGCTTATTTTATGTTGTTTTCAATTCAAAACTTGTCAAGGCTCGAAAAACTTCTTGTCTATGGCAATCTATGGGCAGAGAAGGTGGTTCAGGGGGGTAATAGCGTTTTGGAACCACAGCGATTCATCCGTGTCAAAAATGCGGACGAAACAGTTTGCAGCCAGTATAAAATAGTTCTCAATTTCCCTTTATCTGATGGGATGTCTTGATAACACCATAGGTAACAGCAAAGGGATGGTGACAATTAGTCGAAACTTAAGTACCTATGAGAACTTCTTTAGATGCAGATCAGACTTTGGCTATTATGATACTTTCCAAGTAGTTGGTAATTATTCAAAACCTATTGAAGACGGTATTATCAGTCAGATTTTGAAGAATATGTTGCTTGATTATAATATGTTAAGTTGTAATGTTTTCGCTAAAGAGAGTGATAAAGGTGAATTTATTATGAGACCGGTATCCACGATTAGTTATCGTGATGTTGTTTTTGAGTTGGAAAATAAATATATTACCGATGATATCATAAATGAATCGGGGATGAGATTTTTAAACTGCAATAAGTTTCAACTAGGCATCGAATCGCCGTTATTTAAGTTGTTCTATAACAAGAAATCTTCGGTTTTATCAGCGGTGTTTGATCATGCTATTTATGATGGGTTGATTGGTAATTACTTCCATGAGGAATTCATCAAACATCTTCAAAACACTACCGAAGGCGACTTTTCACCAATTTTGTTCGATTTTGCTAGAGATCAGCATTTGATTGTAAATAGCTTACCACCGCCAATTGATGATTTTATCCCGCTGGATGAAGACTTTTACCAAGATTTTGAATTTGAAAGTTTTAACCATGAAAAGTTTGCAAGATTCCCTGGTAGGTTTTTAAATACTCCCCAGGGTGATTCGATTGCTTTTAAATTGGTTAATTTCCAGCCTGATGAATTAGCTAAGATCCTTAGCCTGTTGAAATCTCACAATGTTACGTTAACTTCCTATTTACAAATTATTTTTAATCTTAGTTTCCAACCAGTTTTTAAAGATAAATATGCCGTAACTAAGGTTGCTGTTGCTTTAAGAAAATATATACCTTGGGATAAACCACATTACAAAATCTGGGGGAATTCTCCTCACACGGGATTAGCTCAAAATTTACCACCAATTAGTACATTTAGTTGGGAACTAGTGGATCAATTTAATAAAAATTTGAAAAATATTGTTAATAATCGTAATATTTTGAATCTTATGAACGGTTGGTTTAATCATTATCTGAAAGATGATTTGAAAAATCGTCAATATTTTGACGAATTAATCGGTAAAGAAAAAGTTGAAGCCACTAAATTGTCAAATTTAGGATTCATTAAATTACCTCCAGCAAATGCATCAGGAATTGAATTGGTAAATTTGATATTTTCACAAGATATCAGTCCAATTACCTCTGATTTTATGATTAATGCAATTTCTACTGAAAAGGGCGGGCTCAATGTTGTAATTAGTTATTTTGATCATAAATTTGATGATTTTGGTAGTGATTTTAATGATTTAGTGGCCAATTTTAGAGATAATTTTATAAAATATGCCGTTTAAATAGCACTGCACCATTAACATTTACACTTAGACATAGAATAGATATATTTTACTCATAATAATTTTTCAAGGTGAAATTGTTACTAGAGAGGTCTCTTCAGGGTTCTCTCACAGCCACTGTTCTTTTTAAGCCGTTCCTTTTTACCTGTTCTTTTTAATCTGTTCTTTTTAAACGTCCTTTTATTCTGCTCTTCTTTGATTGTTCTTTTTACTTTGTTCTTTAAACTGTTCTCTGACAGGGTGGTGATAACCATAATAACGAAATACTGAGTGAGAAAAAATCGAGCATGCCAGAGTTAAGGGACAGATCAACTGGTCAATGGATTAATCAACAATCAGTTAACAGAGTTAAACGGTTTGATGAATTCACCACGATTGATTGGGTTGAAGATGAATTGATTAACCATAAAAACTCATTAACCAAGGCAAAAATTTTAAAACTGTCAAATAATTCTGTAAGGTTTAAGATATATTCGTTTATTCAAAACTGGTTAGTATTATCCGTTATGGGGATAACAATTGGGCTACTTGCTGGTTGTTTAAATATTATCACTGCATGGTTAGCAAGCTTAAGATTTGGCTATTGTACTAGTGGACTATATTTAAATAAATCATTTTGTTGTTGGAATCAAGGTGAAGATTGTAAAAACTGGTCAAATTGGTCAGATTTTATAATTGTTAATTATTTTACTTATATTATGATATCATTATTATTAGCATTTACAGCCGCCACGATAGTACGTAAAATATCACCATCAGCTGCTGGCTCAGGAATTTCCGAAATTAAATGTATAGTTTCAGGATTTGTTATGAAAGGTTTCCTTGGTTGGTCAACTTTAATGATTAAAAGTATTGGATTACCATTAGCTATTGGTTCAGGATTAAGTGTTGGTAAAGAAGGACCATCGGTACATTATGCTGTATGTGTTGGGAACTCAATTGCTAAACTATTTAATAAATATCGACAATCAGCATCAAGAGCTAGAGAATTTTTAACGGCTACTTCAGCTGCTGGGGTTGCTGTAGCATTTGGTTCACCCATGGGAGGTGTACTTTTTTCAATGGAAGACATTTCAAATGTATTCCAATTACCTACAATTTTTAAATCTTATTTTTGTTCAGTCATTGCCGTGGGGACATTAGCAATGTTAAATCCTTTTAGAAGTGGCCAATTAGTAATTTTTGAAGTGGTTTATGATACTAATTGGTATTATTATGAAATACCGGTATATATACTATTAGGTATATTTGGTGGAATTTATGGAATTATTGTTTCAAAATTAAATATTAAAGTAGTTTCATTCCGAAAAAGATACTTGAGTAATTTTGTTGTTAGAGAAGTTTTGTTATTAACTTTATTTACTGCAATCGTATGCTATTTTAATCAATTTTTAAGAATTGATATGACAGAATCAATGCAAATATTATTTAATGAGTGTAATGGTGTACATTCTGAGCCGCCAATTTGCTCTCAAGATAATAAAATTACCCTTATAATATCACTTTTATTTGCAACAATTGTAAGAATGGGACTCACAATTATTACTTATGGCTGTAAAGTCCCAGCTGGTATTTTCGTACCGTCAATGGCTGCTGGTGCAACGTTTGGTAGAGCTTTAGGTATAATAATGAGTTCCATTCATTCCCACTTCCCTGATTCTTTTATATTTGCACCGTGTTCAGCTTCTGGCTCAAAATGTATTATACCAGGTACTTACGCATTCCTTGGTGCAGCGGCTGCGTTAAGTGGGATAACCCATTTGACCGTTACTGTGGTGGTGATTATGTTTGAGTTAACTGGTGCTATAAGGTATATCATCCCTACCATGATAGTAGTAGCTATAACTACAATAATTAATGATAAATGGGGTAAGGGGGGGATTGCTGATCAAATGATTAAATTTAATGGATTACCATTGATTGATTCTAAGGAAGATATTTCATATAATTTATCGTCAGTTAAAAGTGCCATGTCACCTGCTACGATAGCATTGCCTATAAATTCTAGTGAAAGACCAATAACTGTTGGTAAATTAAAAAAAATATTACAATCTAATGATTATAGAGGATTTCCACTAATTGAAAGTGAATTCCATGCCAAAATTTCAGGATTTATTTTACGATCAGATGTTCAATATCTTCTTTCAACTCAAGAAATGTCAGATGATACGATTTGTAATTTTTATAAATCCCTGATTGATAATCAATTAAATTTCCAGTCAATTATAAATGTATGTCCCTTGACAATTAGTTCATCATCGACATTAGAATATGTAACTGACATGTTTGTAAAATTAGGTCCTAGATGTATGTTGATTGAAGAAAATGGTCTATTAATTGGGATCATCACTCGTAAGGACGTTTTAAGATATGAACATACCTTGCATTCATTACATCACGAAGATAATGAAATTGACGTTAATTTGGAAACTAAAGTTTGGGAAATTGTAATGTTATTTAGTACTAATTTTAAGAAAAACTTAGGTAAATTAATTTATAATGATGCGTCTAGATTTTTAGTCAGCACCATTGGTGATGATGTTGTTTTTACTATTGTCATTGCCCTTATCATTATCATTATCATTATCATCATCACTATCATTGCTGCTATCATTATTAATTCCACAGACGATGGCATGAAGTTCTTCTAGTTGTTACTTAATTGATCCGTGGATAAACTTTTTCTAATAATTATAATCCTTTTCAATATTTCATTTACCTCATAAGGAATTGATTAAATTTATAGAAAGTTTTATGGTCTACAATTTTATGATATTTACAAAGTATTTTCACCTTAGAACATCTGATATACGGATAGATTATATTACAATCTAATGAGATAATTTTACAAACTAATGAAATTTTAAGTGATAATATTAATTAAATTCGGCTCACTTGGATAGCGTAATAATTGAAAAGCTTGCAATATAAAAAGAATCAAATATGTAGAAAATACCTATTTAGAATGGATATATGTATTTCAAAAATCACTACTTCAACTCCAATGTTGGAAAGGAGAAAAATAAAGTGCTTCAGAGAGCTTTCGAACCATTTTAAACAGAAATTATAATTGGAGGAATAATATAAGACCTAATACTTTCAAAATAGCAAGTTAACCTAGGAAAATCATGAAAACGATACTGCTCCAAATCTTAACGAACAAATGATACTGTATCGTTTAAAAGTCGGATTGCTGAATGCAAATAGGACCCAAACCAATGTACATAGTTGCTTTTCTTGCTAGTGATACTAGCATTACCTCAGTATATAGATTGATTAATAAAATTACTCAAAATCCAGATGATACAACTAAACTTGAAGGAGTGTATGGTAATAATTCATCAGAGGATATTTTAGTAAAACAAGAAATCGATGAACTTGCTAACAAATATAAACCTCCCACTAATTGGGAAGGTGAAACTAGTGCTTTCACTAAAGATTATTTAAAGAAAAACTTGCAACCACTTTCAAAGGATCATTAAGTGTTTATTTGTTGTCCTTCATGCATGTGTAAAGTTTCAGGCATGAATAATTTGGCTGAATTGAGTATATGTTTATCGATTTTAGAGTAGAAAGTGTAAAAGTAAAAAAGTACCATTTTGCACATGATCTTTATTCTTAATCTCTGTGCGGTAATAGTTTCGCCTTGTCATAGGTTTCTTTGTAATTTGCTTTCTGTCATAATGGTTGACAAGTATCAAAACCTTCCTTAATTTTCAAATCTCGAGTCTCACAGTTTAAAATGTTAAGGAAATATTACTACACTTAGTTTTTAGTAAGAGAAAAATCAAGCATTTTTAAAATTATACTGTTAGTCATATAAACATGATAGAGTCTTGATTATACCATTAGAGGTTATTTATAATTGAGAAAAAAGAAGGAATTTTTAAGAAGTTCAAAGACGTTTTTAACTCATTAGACAAACACCATTGAAGCTGAAAGCTAAGATTCATAAATATAGTATATTATGGTACCCACTAAAAGAAACTAACATACACATTAATTTTTTCACTCATGTCATAAAAGTTGCAAAATATAACAAAAAGCCACAAAAGCTTTAAGTAACTAAAACATCAAATTCTTCTAACCCTTCTAGTTCATCTTGATGTGACACTCTTTTCAATACTTCCTTCTTACTACTTTCTTGAATATGACCATCCAAAATTAGTTCGTCTAGAACATAATAAGCCTTTTCAAAACCAAATATAATATCTAATTCACAAACATTGCCGTAAACTTTATCCATTTGTTCAACAAATCTATGGATGACTTCCAATCCAAGTAATTCGTTGTCATCACTATCAACACCAATTACAAAAAATAACGATGCATATCGACGATAAATTATTTTTAAATCACCATACTCTATAATATTACACATTTTTGCTCTACGGGAAAGAATTAAGGTCGTTAAATCTCTTGTAATTTTAGTCTTTGACTTTTGCGAGGTAGTTGTATACCATTTCGTTAATCTGACTTTACCTTGACGTGATAATAATAAAACAAATTTGATTGACATGATTAATATTCGAATATAATCAACATTGAGATCGCGAAATATTGTTGATTTGGTCACGTGATGACGATTTAATAATAAACCTTTTATATCACATTCCAAAGAGTAACTGATAGTATTCAGGGTATATAACGTATTAGTTTTATTGACTATATTCACAATATCCAAAGGATAACTTTATATTAACAAACTTTTATTTTAATGAATTAAATATTGACAAAAATAGATTATATTGATAATAAAACATTAGAAAGCGTCTTTTGTTAAATGGGTAGTACTTGTTAAGAATTTTAGTTGTTGTTCAATTTCTTCACATAATTCACCTCTTTCAACATGCTTGAAACTATCTATTTTTAGCGTCAAGTCACATAAAAAGTATTTCATGTTCTGCCATTGAACTAATTCAAAATCATATCCAATGACTGTCTTAATTGAATTACCATATAATCTTATTCTTTGATTATTATCCATTAATTTGCCTTTAATTTTTAGTTCCCAAGGATTTAATTTGGGGAAATTTGAATGAATAAATAATAATTGGTCATCATCTTCAATTTCATTGGCATCATTAATTGGATTATATTGTCCCATACCAGTACCAACAAAATTTAAATTCAGATTAAAATATCCCATTGCTTTTAAAAATTTTTTAACTTGATAAAATTTACAATTTAATGCTACGCAACTTGCTAAAAATGTTTCTTTATCACCTTCACCATCCGATCCTTGTGAAAATAATGGATAATAATGTGATGGCCCAAATAAATTGTAATATAATGCTAATGTCAAAACATTTAAATGAGTGTTTTTATTGATCATAATTTGTCCTGATTCATTTGTTGGATCAGGTACAGCACCTTTATATTGATGAAATGGTATTTCATTAGGTTTAAATTTTTTATAATCAATATTTTCATAATCACTAATTAATTCATTATAACGTGGTAAAAATTCATTCTTATTAATTTTAATATTGGCAATATCATAATAAGTTGGAGATGTTGCTCTCTTCCAAAAATCTGGCCAAACGATTAACCCATTCGATTTAAAAGGTTCCACGTCAAATAATTTATCAGGGTTATGAGTTGGGGTATTATCACTATCTAAGAATAAAATTTTTTCAAAACTTGATAATAATAATGCTAAAACTTTGTATTGATACCCTTTAAATTCAAATCTTTTGAATATATTATCATTAATTTCATATTTTTTTAAAATTTTTGGCAATACTAAACATTTTGCATTATACTGTGGGAAAATTTTAAAACACAAATTTGATTCAAATTCATCCAAGGTAGGAATTAATACTTCAATTGGAACTTTGCTTCCTAAATCTCTAATTTGTTTAATTGATAACAATGTTAAAAAATTGAATTTCCCACCACCAACGAAAACAATACCATTACCTTTATAAAAATTTTTTGGTGCCACTTTCGGTATGTTGCTAATTATATTTGAATGGGATTTCTTCATCAATTTTAATTCATCTTCATTTAATTGTAAAAATCCCGAAAGATACTCTTCATTGAAAACTATACGATTGTCTTCGCTATCGTCATGCTTCGAATTATACCTTGCATGATAAATTCGTTCTTTACTTGGATAAGTATTCAATTGTTCAACTTCAGGTTTATTTTTATAAAAGTTTTCAAAAATCTTTTCAAAAAATTGCAATTTTTCAGAATTATAATCTTCAATGTAATCATCAATTAACTTGATTTTTTTATCGATACTTAAATTTTCAAAATTATTAATATTTAAGTTCATTTCTGTCTGTTTAGCAGCATCAGTCTCCAGAAATGGTGTAGTCTTTTTCCTTTGGAAAACGGTAAAAATCGTATCGGAATTAATTAACGAACTTTCAATTTCCAAATCATAGTCCGTATACTTGAGCACATTATAAAGTATCAATATGCATCCACTAAGGATAATTGAAATTAGTAGAATTCTAAATCTACGCTTCCTGAATACCATCGATGTCGATTTAATATTCGCGTCTCTTCTTAGACGTTATTCTCGCTTACACAGGTTGCAGGAGCCCGCTAAAAAACTGTTGTTACTTCTACTCCACCAGATGCTCATAGGTATACTGTGCTATTAAACATAGCATAGCACAGCACTATTCATGAATCCCTTAACTATTCAGATTTGGTATATATGTCACGTGACTCGCTGATAGATAAAAAAATTGAGATGGCATCTCAAGTGAAAAAAATTATCCACTATGTCAGATGATGAATTTGATATTACCAAATCACTAGCAATTAATGCTAGTGATTCCGACTCAGACTACAGCGAATCCGATGGTGAAGAATTCAAAGATATTATATCTGACGATGAAACAACACCAGCCAAATCACAAAAAGCACCACCTGCAGAACGCAAATTAAAGAAACAGAAATTAGATGTTTCATTCCCAAGTTTAGAGCTCGAAGATGAAGATCACAATGAAAGAGGCAACGATGATAAATCTATTGCTAGTTATTTCACTACTCATAATCCAAATGCCAAAAAGGCTAAATCAGGTACATTTGCAAGTTTTGGGTTTTCAAAACATATCATACTGAATATTCATAAAAAGGGATTTAAGCAACCTACTCCTATTCAAAGGAAAGCTATTCCTTTGATTTTGGATAATCGTGATGTAGTTGGTATGGCACGTACTGGATCAGGTAAAACTGCAGCATTTACATTACCCATGATTGAAAAACTTCGTGCACATTCAGCAAAAACAGGTACGAGAGCAATTATCCTTTCACCATCAAGAGAATTAGCATTACAAACTTTTAAGCAAGTAAAGGAATTCAGTAATAAAAGTGATTTAAGAATAGTATTAGTTGTTGGTGGTGATTCGTTAGATGATCAATTTTCCAGTATGATGAGTCAGCCTGATATTGTTATTGCTACTCCCGGTAGATTTATGCATTTGAAAATCGAAATGACCCTAAATTTAAATTCTGTTGAATATGTAGTATTTGATGAAGCTGATAGATTATTTGAAATGGGGTTTGCTGAACAATTAAATGAATTAATTGCATCATTACCTTCTTCAAGACAAACTTTATTATTTCTGGCAACATTACCAAAATCATTAGTGGAATTTGCAAAAGCTGGATTATCTAATCCTACCTTAGTTAGACTTGATGCCGAAGCTAAAGTAAGTGATCAATTAGAAATGACATTTATAACTACCAAGAAAAATGAGCGAGAAGCTAATCTTTTATATATTTTACAAGAAGTTATAAATATGTCATTACCAACTGAAGAAGAATTAAAAAAATATAATGATTTAACTAAAAGACAATTTAGTGATGAAGAAGATGATGACGATGATGATAATAATAATTTTAATAATGATAATAAAGGCAAAAAGAGAAAATTTAAAAAAGAAAGATTACCACCTGCTAATGTATTACCTTCAAAACATTCAACTATCGTTTTTGTACCTACTAAACATCATGTAGAGTATATTTCAGTATTATTAAAGGATTACGGATATTTAGTGTCATTTATTTATGGTACCTTAGATCAAACTGCTAGAAAACAACAATTATATCAATTCAGATCAGGATTAACGTCTATTTTAGTAGTTACTGATGTTGCTGCTAGAGGTATTGATATTCCTGTTTTAGCTAATGTTATAAATTTCACATTACCTTCATCATCAAAGATTTTTATTCACAGAGTTGGTAGAACTGCAAGGGCTGGTAATAAAGGTTGGGCATATTCCATCGTTAACGAAAAGGAATTACCATATTTACTTGATTTAGAATTATTTTTAGGTAAAAAGATTTTAACCACATCAGTTTATGAACACCAGTGTGAAATTTTAAAACAAAAAGGTAAACCTATATTACCAATAAATTATGCAAGTAGATTAATTATTGGATCATCACCAAGAAATGATTTAGAAGTTTATCAAGAAATCTATCAAGGATTAATGAAAACTAATTATGATTTACAAACTTACCTTGAAGTTGCATCTAAGGGTGAAAAATTATTTTATAGAACTAGACAACCAGCATCGGCTGAAAGTGCTAAAAGACTGAAAGAACTAATTGAAACTGGTAATTGGGATGAACAAAATATTCTCTTTGGTCCAAATTTAGAAAGGGAAAAACTAAACTTTTTAAATAAATTAACTAATAGACATACAAAAGAAACAGTATTTGAATTTAATAAAAGAGGTAAGGATCGTGCTGAAGATAGCTTGGTTGAATTTATGAATAAGAGACGTAAACAATTAGCTCCTATTCAAAGAAAGGCTAAAGAACGTAAAGAATTAATTGAAATGGAAAAGATTGCTGGTTTAAATCATAGTTTAGAAGGTGAAATATTTAATAATGTTCATCAAAATAACGAAGCAAATAATAATGATATTAACGAAGAAGATTTAAAACATTTTGAAGACGGTGATAGTTTATTAACAACTTCTAAAAGTTATAAAGATCCAAATTTTTATATGAGTCATTATGCACCAGCTGCTGATATTCAAGATAAGCAATTATCAATAAATTCCTCATTTGCTAATAATGCAGCTAGTGCAGCGTTTGATTTAGATAATGATGATAAAATGCAAGTTAATTCTCAAGTTTATAAATGGGATTCTAAAAAGGGTAATTATATAAATTCAAGATCAACTGATAAAAAATATATCATTAGTGAATCAGGTCAACGTATACCGGCAACCTTTAAATCAGGACGTTTTGATGAATGGAGAAAATCTAATCCTAATGCTGGTAACGTTAATGAATCTCGTAGTCATGGATCCTCAAGTTTAGTTAATGGTAGATTTAAACATAAACAAGAAAAGGCTCCAAGATTACCCGACAAATATAGAGATGATTTCCATAAACAGAAGAAGAAAGTCGAACTGGCTATGGAATCTGGTAAAAGAGTTAAAGGTTATAATAAACCAGGTCAACAACAAGAAATTAAATCGACCGAACAAATTAGAAAATCGAGGAAACTTAAAGAGAATAGAAGAGCTAAAAATGCTAGACCTTCAAGACGTTAAAATTAAAATGAAATTTTATATTCAAACAATATACTCGAGTCTTTTTTTTTACATTACTTTCTTTCTTTTGTTCTTTTTTCTTTTATTTTGAAAGGGTAGTGCTCGATTATCTTCTACCACTTCCACCACCATAAGGATGATATCCTCCATTTCCTCTGTAACCACTACCTCCTCTGTAACCACCTCTTCCTCTTGGGCCGCTTGGGGCTCCTGATGGTCCTGATGGCACCCCATTACCTCTTGGTCCTCTTGGAGTATCATCTCTATAACCTCCACTACCTCCATATCCACCGTTGTATCCACCATTGTATCCTCCACGATATCCGCCTCTACCTCTACCACCACCTCTACCACCTCTACCGCCTCTACCTCCGTAACGGCCATAATCTCCACCATATTCTCTTCTTGGTGGTGGTCCACCAGGTGGTGGTGGTAATGGTGCAGATGTATTAGAAGGGTCTTGTTCTTCATTTACTTGTTGAGGGTTTAATGGTTGACCAGGTTGATCATTTGAATCTGAAGAAAATGAACCTTCACCAGTTTGTTGTTGTTGATATTGTTGATAATATTGTTGCCAAGCAGTAATTTGTTCAGGAGTCATTTGTGCTTGCATTTGTTGCATTTGTTGCATATATGTCACCATTTGTTGTTGTTGCTGTTGTTGTTGTTGCAACAATGCTTGACTTTGTTGATGTTGATTTCTAGGTTCAGCTCTTTTAACTTCCATTCCTTTACCATTTAATGAAAGATACTTATTAACACAAACTCTATCAACAGCATCAGGTGAATCGTAAGTAATAAAACCAAATCCTCTTGATCTCCCGGTATCTTTATCAATCATCAATTGACAATCAACAATATGACCAAATTGTGAAAAAAATTCATTGAAATCTTTTTCATTAACTAATGGATCAATACCACCGACAAAAATTTTACCAACTTTATCTTGTTCATCTCTAGCAATTGCTCTTTTAGGGTCGATTAATTTACCATCTAAAATATGATCTTGTTTTAAAACTTCATCAACTGCACGAGGATCAGAAAATGTTAAAAATCCAAACCCTCTTGATCTACCAGTTGCTGAATCTCTCATAATTGTATGATCAATAATTTCACCATATTTACCAAAATAATCTATTAAATTTTCTTCAGTTGTATCCCAATTAAGACCACCAACAAACATTTTACCACTAGTTTTACCCATTTGTGAAGGAGGCAAAGCTGATGGTAATGGTGGCATAGCTGGCATTCCAGGCATTCCAGGCATCTGTGGCATTCCAGGCATTTGTGGCATATTTGGCATACCAGGCACTTGTGGCATACCAGGAATACTTGGAGCATTTGAAACATTTTGGGTAGTAGAAGATGCAGTATTCTTATCTCCCGCTTCACCACCATCGACACTCGTAGATGTGGATTCACTAGCAGCTGGTGCAGAAGTACTACTTACCGATGCTGATTCATTTGAACCATGGGAACCAGATCTTTCCTCAGTTTTAGCCTCTTCTTTAGCCTCTTGTTCTTTCAGAGTTTCTTCTTGTTTAACTTCTGGTTCTTCGTCACCATAAATATCCTCGAAAAGGGCTTCATCATCATCAAATGAAGACATGATACGTATCTAAGCTAACTAATTTAAAGCAATACAGGAATAGTTATTTATTAGTTATTTATATAACTTAAACACCTATAAAAAGTTTTGAAAAAAAAAATAAAATCTTAAAAAAAATGTAAAGGGACTGTAAATTTCACCAAAACAGATAGCGTCAATTTAATTAACTCCTACTTTACTAAAAAAACAATGAATGATCGATAGATTGATCTAATATAATGGATTTTGCCAGTTATTAAATTAATGTAAACCTCGTCGATTAATTTTTTTTTCAGGAATGCGACTGAGAAATGCATGAGCTGGCTTGGGTCTTTACTATGCAGAGATTATGATAGTTTGAACGCAACTAAATATCATATGAAGTATGAAAGTGTGGTTCAAGCTGTAACATTATGGAAGAGATCTGCGTAAAACTTGAAGAAAAAAAGAGGCAAAACCCTCGAAACTCATCACAGAAATGAAAATGTTAGTGTGGTGATCATCGAACATGATCAAATATATGGCTTGATTGTATGAAATTGCATATTTGATGGTCTCTTTAACAAGAAGCGATGCAGGAGAACGGAAATTGTAATCAACGATGAATATCCGTTCCCTGTCAGCCAAAAGTGTCTCTCCCACTGTAGACTCTTGGGTGAGTGTAATCTATTGATTTTTTGCAGCATCTCATCCTTCGCAAAATTTTATCATGAAGGAATACTTGATCTACTTCGCTCAAGCATATCCTAACTTTAGAAGAGCTGAGTTAGAATCACTCTCTCATTATCATGGTATTGACATTGATTTAAGTGACCACGATGAAACAACTCCTTTCCTTATCATTAAGCTTGAGAACGATGAACAAGCTAGAAAAATCATGGAAAGATCAATTTTGAGTAGAGGTATTTATGAACTATGGGGTCAAGGAAACGACTTAAAGGAATTGCATGAGGACGTAAAACTTAAGGAGAACGGAAAATTTGAAAAATATAAACGAAATACGTTTAAATTCGATTTTGTAGGATATATGGGCAAACGATCAAACAAACAAAAATTTGAAATGATTGAATCTTTTCAATTTTTAGCCTTTGAAGGAGCAATTAGAATGAAAAACCCCGATGAAATCTTCACAATTATTGAAGAGTATGAAGATGCCGGGAGAGAAAAGGCAACTGTACCCAAAAAAATGTGGTTTGGTAGAGAAATTCAACTAAGTGCAAGATGCAATAATGTTTTAGATAAATATGATTTAAAAAGGAGAAATTATATTGGTACTACCTCATTTGATGCTGAATTGGCACTAGTTACTTGTAATATTGCTCAAGTGGGCCCTAAGAAAATAGTTTATGACCCGTTCACAGGTACCGGATCATTTTTAGTGGCTGCATCCAATTATGGCGGGTTGACTATTGGTTCTGATATTGATATTAGAATACTAAGAGGCAAAAATGATAAATGTAATATAAAACAGAATTTTAATCAATATAATACTGTAACAGAATTTTTGGATATTTTAACCATGGATTTCACTAATAATGCATTTCGGGATGATTTTGTAATTGATACTATAGTTTGTGATCCTCCTTATGGTGTTAGAGAAGGATTGAAAGTATGCGGGGCTAAAAATGAAGAAAAAGCTGCTGGTAGAGAAAATGTTATAATAGATGGTGAAAAGGCCCATTTAAGAAGAGATTTCATTCAACCAAAAAAGCCTTATGAATTGTCTAATTTATTAGATGATTTACTAAAATTTTCCGCTTCAAGATTGCCAATAAATGGTAGATTAGCATTTTGGATGCCGACTGCTAATGATGATTTTGAAATTAATCAAATTCCACAACATGAAAGTTTGGAATTGTTATATAATCTAGAGCAGGAATTTAATAAATGGTCAAGAAGATTATTGGTTTACGTTAAACGAGATTCAGACTATAAAGGAGTAACTAAAAATGGCTTAAAAGAGAATAATATTAGAAATTTTAGAGAAAGATATTTTAAAGGATTTAGTGAAAAGAGTAAATAAATTACTAAATAAATGATTTTCCCAAGGTGTATCGTATGATTTCTATCGTCATTATAATTTATAAGATCCTCCATTACCAAGATCGGCAATTTTTTGATTTATCCTAATTGAACATTCTTGAGTTAATGTCATGAATGCTGTACCTCTTGCATTGAAAAACGTATTAATTATAAATGCTCTATCATTAGCATAAATCTTTATTGTAGCATCACAAAACATCCATTCATGTAAACCAAAATCATTATTATGAAACCATATACAATGATCTAAGCTAATAAATCTATACCCCAAATCGACTGGTCTAAATTTGATATTTAAATTTCTGAAAAATACTGCTAATCCAGAAGTGTCAGACAAACAAGCTAAATCAACATATTGGTACATTTTCCAAATTTTTTTATCTTTGCTAGTTATTTCATTGACTTTTTCATTATTAAATTCATTAAATTTCATCCAATAACCATGACGTCTATCCCCAGCAAGAGACTTCGGATCATATTTTGGAACTTCAAAACCTGGAGGTACGGCAATCTTAAATAAATCTCTTGCACCGCTAAAAGTATCAAATTTATCAATATCTTGCTTTTTATATTTGAAGAATTCAGGCAAGGGAGTAAATTCAAAACTATAAGGTACGTGTTTAAGATTCGGATTTTTTGACCATTCTAATTTTGTTTCATACTGATTATTCTTACTTGTAAAGGATATTAGCGAAACTCCTATAATTTCATTACTAGCATCGTAAGCTTGAACTAATACTTTAGTAAAGCTTTTGGATTTAGCAGTTATTTTCAATTCATAAGTTAACGGTTTATCAAGTGGTATTTCTTTACAAAAATTAACATGAATTGAATGTGGTTCCATATTATCAACTACCTGGTACGCACTGTATAAACTTTGACCAACAAAGTTCCCTCCATACCCAAAAGGTACACCATCAAAGTAACTTAATAATGGTGCTTTACCAACATATTTGCTATCACTGATCTTATCAAGTCCATAACTTCCTAGTTGATTCATTTTGATAAAGTTTGGTTGTATCTCTTGGAGAAGTTCTCATTAGTCAAATGTAATATATGCCACTCTTGGATCCCGAGGAGCCCTTATTTCACGTGAAGTCCCTTGATTTACGTGAAGCTTGTGACAAGAGCTATTTTACGATTTTGTAAGGGCATTGGTTAATAACCAAGTCTCTTGACCTTCGACTAATCAAAGGTGTGTGTGGATATGATGATTGACGTTTAATGGAGAGTTATTCAGCTTTTGTTTGCCCTTAGAAAATGGCTGCAAAATTTTATAGCGAGGGATTTAAACTGCCTGTCAGAAAGCTATAAATCAAAGGAGTCCGAGGGTATTTAAATGGCACGTAACACTTTTGTAACTGATTTTGAACCAGTCTACTCAGAAGGTGAATTAGACGCAGAAGATGGTGATAACTAGTTTATCTTCTTTTTATGTACAAAATGTGTATCCGCACTTAAACCCTAAATACATACTAATAATGAAATAACATCGATGAGACATGGTATAGGTAGAATGCTTTACATATCTAAGGGAGTTTAATCATTCGATTGAACTACATTAGTTAAAATTATAATTTTGAATATGTGTATAGGATGGTCTGCTTTCCCTTCTACCGGAGTTAGCAGATGCTCTAGTGGCGCAGAGGTTAGCGCTTCGTGCTTATAGCCGTTTTGACTGACAAACAGGTTATACCTAAAGTCACGGTCGTGTGAGGAACGCGACGGTCGTGGGTTCAAACCCCTCCTGGAGCATTTGTCCTTTTTTGCAAAAATGGATTTTTTTTTAGCAATTGCACGGTGAACATAGACTCTCTGAGTACCGTGTTAATATAGTCTTACTATAGTGTCAATATAATGAATCTGGTATTATTTCTCTTGCGGCTTAGGTTACAACTCCCCAATCTGTTGATGTCTTCTCTTCAATAATTGTGCGAAAAAAATCATAGCTCATCTCACATCACTATGGCAGAAAAGGTTAGATACTATTTAGAACAATCAGTTCCAGAACTCGAAGACTTGCAAAATAAGGGGCTTTTTGAAAAGCATGAAATCACTATGATTATGAGAAGAAGAACCGACTTTGAACATAGAATTCAAGGTAGAGGATCAAGTACTAGAGATTTCATTAAGTATGCAGAATTTGAAGATAATTTAGAAAAGTTAAGAAAGAAGAGGTATAATAGATTAAGTAAGGTTGGATTAGTTGATACTAAACCTAGTATTAGTGACTGGGCTGGTGTGCGTAGGATTTTATTTATTTATCAACGAGGTACTTTTAAATATCCAAATAATTTGCAATTATGGTCAAATTATATTAATTTTGCTAAAAATAATGGTGCTATAAAGGTGATTTATAAAATTTATTCCAAATTATTACAATTACAACCAAGAAATATCGATGCATGGTTATCGGCTGCAAAATATGAATTTGAAATCAACAATAATGCAAAAGGTTCCAGAGTTTTATTTCAAAGAAGTTTGAGGTTAAACCCTGAATCAATTGAATTATGGTTGAATTACTTTCAATTTGAATTAACTTATATTTCAAAATTATTAACTAGAAGAAAAGTACTTGGTTTAATTACTGAATCTCAACAACAAGATCAATTCAATAAAGAATCAAAAGAATATCAAGATAAATTAAATGAGGATGATGGTAACGGAACGGCTACTACTGGTGATGATTTAGATAATGATTCCATCGCATTACCTAATGAAGATTTAAGAGATGAATTAAATAATTTACCTGAGGTTGATATCAATATGTTAGGTAATCCTGATACAAATCCTGCATTAAAAGGTGATGTTGCATTAACAATTTTTGATAATTGTTTAATTCAATTAACTAATTTAAAAAAATTAAATTCTAATGATAAAAAATTCAATTTAATCGAAAACTTTTTAAAAGTTGTTGATAATTTTAATGATTTAAATCAAGATTATTTATATTTACATATTTTAAATTATTTACAATCAAATGATTCCGATAATTTAAAAACTATTTTAATTGATATTACTTTACCAATTAGAAATTTAACTATTGACGATAAATCATTTGCAAATAATTTACAATTATCTGTCAATACATTTTTAGCATATAAATTAAAATTAAAAAATCAAGAATTAGTTAATTTATATGTTGATTATTTAAATAAATTTTTAACAACGGAATCAAATAAGACTAATGATTTATTAAGAGTCATTATCAAAAAGTGTCAGTCATAGAATAATATAGATACAAACTAATAGATCGATATATATATATATTAATCTCTTTTTGAATATCCTGATTCTGGATCTAACATATATATTAATCCCTTTTTGAATACCCTGATTCCGGATCTAATAAACCGAACCTTTTGGAAAATTTTGAACTTAAATAATTATAACTAAAAGCCAAAGTAATTGCACCAGATGCTAAACTTATTATAATAAAATAAACAATTAAAAGACTATAAGAAATTGGTATAAAATTTAATGGTAGATTATAAAACCCATCATAAAATGGCAATTTACCAGAAGGATTAAAATTTGAATTCAAAGGTTTATTATCAAACCATCTGACGCCTAAATTCAAAGTTAAATCATTACCAATTACAATCCTAGTAACATTTGTACTTGAACTATAGGCAACGGCACTAATTATAGAATTTTGCTGTGAATCTTTTGTTGTTGGTTTAGTGAAAATTACATTCATTGATTGATCTATATCTAAATGACTGTCATGGATTTCACCTCTAAAGTTAAAAGTTAATGGTATATAAGCCCCACCTTTTTCTAAATAATTCGATTCGGTACTAATTGGTATTCTACAAGAATAAGGAGCGTCTTCATGAATATACAATTGAAATAAATGATATAATTCATCGGTGAAATTTATTGTACAGTTTTTGTCTTCATTTACACCATAATTGAACGTTAATGGTTTACCAGATTCTTTACAAATTGGAAATGGTACGTAAATAATTCTGTCTTGTGAATCAAATTTATGTTCACCACTGTTAATATCTCTTGCGATACAATCCATAAAAATTTCTTGACCGTTGGTATAAGGTTCTATAATTGGGACTTCGCCATTCTTGGTTAACGGGAAAAATTGTGTTGCTAGAATTGTAGAAAATAAGTAAAATAATGAAATTATTATCATCATGGGCAATAATACTGAATTTACTGGTGCGAAAAATATTCAGCCCTATGTGAAAAATATCATAGAAACTGAGAGTGAAAAATAATTCATGATATTCATTAAATACTAATATTACATATATAAGGTGGGAAAAGCTGTTATTTAACCCTGAGAACACCAACCCATTTGGACAAAAAATTCATAGATTTTTGATGCTTTATTAACATCAATTTTAAGACTCTGTCTAGCATCCTTTTTCTTTAAAATTCCATTGTTCTTGATTGCTTCTTTCATTAATTGATTTTTAATAGTTAAATAAGGCTTTGGTAAAATTCTTAACGTGGAGCATAACTGCTTTTCTTCGTTTGATAGTAATTCAAAATCAGACGCATGACTAATATCCAAGGGTGCCCTAATATTACCCAACTTCGGTTTAAAACTATCAGGTGGTGGTGAAAAATTTCTAGCAGAATAAGAATTTGCGTTCGTGACATTATTACTGCCATTGAACGATCCATTATGTCTACCAACATTGGAACCGTTTCCCACTCTTTGGTAATGAGCGGATTTAATTAATTTGTCTTTTTCAAATTTATTACCATCTTCAATCAAGGTTATGCCGTTTCTTCTCCAATGCTGTAACTGCTGAATTCTAATTCTACATTTCAATTCCGTCAATATATCTTTTGAAAAGTTTTCAAAATCCGTAGGGGTTAAAATTTTAATAAATGCGTTAATTTTCTTTAATAATTCCTTTTCTTCCTTGGATTTCCTTTTATCGTTAGCAATGTTTTTCCTGTAATCTAATAAATTATTTAATATAAGCACTCTTTTCCTTTCAGATCTGGTGGTTAATCTTGAATTATAAATAGATAATACGGTTAACTTCAACTCAATATCTTGAATTGAATCGTCGGGGTCAAAGATCATATCTTTAACCGAGTGCTCAGCTTCATTTTCAACTTCATGGTCAAATTCCAATCTACCTGGCATGTACCCTTGAATTTCATGACATAACGGCACTGAACTAACCGTTTTTTGTTTTGGTGGGGGTAACGGTAAATTCTTCCTATTTTCTAATCTTTGTTTTCTTTGTTTTAAAAATTCCAAAGGTTCAATATCATCAAAATCTTTATCCATTTCAGGTAATGGGTAGTCTTTGGAATTCAAATAAATATTCTCATAATGTTTTGCAGCTTCATCTTTAAACCTATTCCCAATATGATCACTAATGTCTGCCCAGTTACCCAATCCAAAAGTTTCACATCCTTGAATCAATAATAGCTCTTCATCAGCCCCCCAATCTTTATCAAAAATCGGATAAGTGTTTTGTTCAATAATCTGATAATCGTGCCAGGGTTTATGATCATTGGTAGTAGCTCCCGACGCAAAACATGGCACACATAAGTCATAATCAGCACATATAGCACATTTAATTCTTATCCTATTGGTGCAATCAGCAGAACAAGCGTCACAATGGTATAAACGATTCTTATTCTCCATTTTGATCGATTGATGTTTGATGGATTAATCGCTATAATTTGGTGATGTCAAACTGTTAGTGAATTTTTCACTGAGTCTTTATCGCGGTGTTTTTTTTTTGTCTGAGGCTCAATTGACTTAAACTACAGCTAACACAACGATGATATTACCCATAATAAGCTATGTTATATCAATGCTAATAAGTATCTGGGGCATCCAATTTTATTTTAATTTGTTCAAATACCCCTTTTACCTTCTGATCCCCATAATATTGTCGGTGTTCATCCCAATATCGATTATTACATTATTACCAGCTGACTATGTTCAACACAATTCAGAAAATTCGTTACAATGGTATCATATACCAGATAATGCTATACTTATGCTTTGGAAGCTGAATTATTGGATAACGTTTATTTTAACGTGGCTGATGTTGCCAATTTTGCAGGAGTTTTATAGAAGCGGACAATTTAAAAAATATAATAAATTAATGGAAGCATTGAAGAAAAATTTAAGATTCCAAATGATAATATTAGGGGTGTCAGTTATTGGTTTAATCTATTTAATATTGGAAGTGGGGCTTAGTGTCAATCATTTAAAATTGATGATCATTGCCATATCTCATATTTACGGTTTAATCATTGCATTATGGCTAATGGCTCACGGGTTGATTAATATTGCAAGGAATAAATGGATTTTTGGTAATATTATAAGTAACTTAAATTACTATTATCTAAAAGTCCCAAAATTAATTGATGATTTGGAAGATTGTAAAATTTCATTCAAAGAAGATATTTTAAAAGTTTTGATATTATATAAAGATAATATTAATGAATTTGAGTCGAACTTTTTGTATAGAGATTGGATAATTGAATTATATAATAAAATCCCCGATGACTTGAAAGAGTTAATGGAATTACAACTCAACAATAATTTACAGCATGACGAAATAATAATTTCAAGGAATGATTTAAATAATAAGTTTTTAAAAGATTTAACCTCACATTTTAATTCAAATTTATATAAACTAATTGCTTATGAAGCAGAATTTAACTTGATATTTAATCAAATTATATTATTAGAAGACTTGAATTCGTCTACGATGAACAATTTAAATTTTAGAATCAGGAAAATTTCAAAATATCAATTTATCTGGTATAATTATATTAATCCCATTTTACATAGAATTAGTTCAATTTGCTTATTTATTTTATCATTTATAATAATTGAATCTGAATTTTTCCATTCAACCAAGCTTTCATTAATGAATTTGATTTTTGTAAAGATTAAAAACGATTCAATTAAATTTATGATAACTATTATAACATTTTCGTATATGCTAATTTGCTCCTTGAATTCATTAACTCAATTAAAAATTTTTAATATGTATCATTTAGTTGCTCATAAATCAGATCCAATTTCAACATGCTTTTATGCAACCTATATTGCACGATTAACAATTCCATTATCTTACAATTTTATAACATTATTTATTTCACGAAAGTCAATTTTTGAAGATTGGTTTGGTAAATCAATTCATTTAACTGGATTGTTTAATTTAATGAATAATTGGGTACCAAGATTATTATTTATACCAATAATTTTAACTATATTTAATATTTATGATAAAATTAAACGTAAATTAGGCTTAACATCTGATTTTTATGATAGCTTTGGATTTGATGATCATAATAATGATGATAATTCAAATAATAAACGTAAAGATTTAATTATTGTTGAAGCTAAGAGAATTATTAACAGAGAAGCTAACAAAAGATTAACCAATAATAATTCACAACCAATTAGATCATATAATTTACAAAGTGCAGCTAATACTAATTATGAAAATAATAGGATGAATTTTGAAAACGAATTAGTCAATTCTACAAATAGAATAGAATTCACTGATGAACCAAATGAAAATCATTCGAATAGCTCAATTTGGTCCAATTTTGCAAATCAATTTAGTAATCAATTTAATAATCTTAGGAGTCAATTTTCATCGAGGAATAATTATAGAGATGAACCTTTGGACGATTTTGAATATGATGATGATGCTGATAATAATTTAGTTATTTAGAATTTCTAGGCTTTTTATATTTAATGAATTAATAGAATATGAATTTTCAATTTAGCAGAGCTCATAGATATTTTGGGTTGTACTATAATTGGCTTATTTAAATTATATCTTGTTTAACGTTTTAAAGGTTTTCTGACAGGGCCCATAGAAAAAAAAATGCCTATCACCTCTTCTCCTATACATTTTCTAATTTTAAAACAATCTAAGTTCAAAAATTATTGATTTTAATAGGGATAAGTAAAGATGTATTAAATACCATGTAATAAATTGTTAGCAAGTTTGCAATTTTCATATAGGGAGGGTTTTACTTTTTCTGTTACTGATTTTAGTGACTGTAATTATGAGCTGAATAAATAAACATTAGCAATAAAAAAGGATTTTTATTTTCAACCCACAGATAAATTAAATAAGTAGAAAACACTATAAAAAAGTGCTGTCTGATCTGGCACCATTACTCAATTTTGGATATTCTAACCTTGAAGTATTAAAGCAACCGAATTTCAAATTTGAAATACCAATTAAATCTTCATTTAAATCTTCAATTTTATCAACACCTAATAATTTCATGTTATTTACCATTTCAGTTTCTAATATTTCAACAAGTTTTCTAAGACCGCTTTCCCCATAACTTGACATTGCAAATATAAATGACCACCAGCAATATGCCTGTGTTAATTGGTACCTTTTACTCACCGTTTACTTCGCCATTGGCCTCATAAAATATGATAACATCTCCCCAGCGGAACAAATCAGCCATGCATAATTTACGACCCAAAATTTGCGGCCCAAAATTTCCGTCCATGACCACCGTTTGGACGCTAATTTAGCGAGGCTCCTAAGGCTACAGGTGCAAAAGCTGAAACCATAGACACCACGAAAATGGGTTACATTGAAACCAATGCAAAGAAGGAAATAACGGTTTAGTTGGACAATCTTTGAAGTAAATCTTAAATATAAATGTACTGTTGTGGAGCATCAATTTTTAAGAACAAAATTATTCAGTGATTGTACAAGGGAGAAATATTTACAGGATCTTATAGTATTTTAATTCTGACATTACAAAAAGCGAACTTGTTGTGAAATCTGCTAATAAACATATTAAACATTTAATTTTACGAAAAAGACTTAGAAGAACTTCAAATTGAAGCGTATGTTAAAAAGTATAAATGAAAATTTAATCCGCCTTAATTGGTGTTATTAAGAGATTATGTTGAAGCTAATTTAATTCGTACTGCTGTTAAAAGTTCAATTGAAACTCAAGATTTGTTGCTTGTGTAATAAAACAAAGAATGCTTATTGAGAGGATCCATGAGTTTAAATAGTATGAAATAAAACAATTTTCAAAGTCAGAAAATACATTAGGTGCTATTGATAGATATCAGAGGTCTTTCAAATTAATTAAAGATTCACGTTCCCGATAGTTCCCACCTTTGATATTGATTTAATATAGCATACCCATCAATTGAGTCCCCCATGGTGGAGCTGGGGATGGTATCATCTCCTAGCAGGGAAATGTCAGTACATAAAATAGTTACAATTTGTCCTAGAGACAGACGAACAAAGGCACGACAAAGGCACGAACAAAGGCACATAATTCATTATCGATTTACACACTTATTCAATAACTGAGAGGTAGCTAAGCTTGATGTTCCACTTCTTCTTTCAAGTCATCAATTGAATCAACATCAAACTTTTTACCAGTTTCAAGGATTTCAATTTTTTCTTTCAAATCTTGAGTGTAATCTTTTGAAGGTTTCCAACCAGGAACAAAATGAGGTACTTCATTCCAATATTCATCTGAAATTTCAAGAGGAATTCTTCTAGTTTCTGGTAAAAATGACCAAAAGAATACAGCATTACTTACACAACAAATACAGAAAAGAAAATAATATTTATATCCAACCTGTTCCATTGCAACGGTAGTAACTTGGCCAATCATAGTATTAAAAGCAAAAGAAACCATAGTAGCCAATGCAATACCTTTAGATCTCATTTGTAAATTAAAACATTCAGAAGGAATGACCCAAGATAACGGACCAATACCATAAGAAAATACAAAATTATAAATCCAAGTACTTGCAATAAATCCAATTTGAGCAGATTGACTTGAGGTTGTAGCAGCAGGAAATTTAGCCATTAATATAGTAGCAACAATAAAACAAAGTGAACTTAAAAGATTACAATTAATGAGCACCCATCTTCTACCAGTTAAATCAATAGTTAAAAAACATAAAGCTTGAGCAATTAATGCAATAATTGAATTGATTGATTGATAAAGTAATGTCTTAGTAGTAGTTAATCCCATATTTGCAAAAATGGTTGGACTATAATATTGAATTGCTGAGACACTTATTTTGTTAGTATTTTAGTTACAAATGTATTAATAACAAGCTAACTTGTAATTAAAAAAAAAAAAAAAACATACCCAGTCATTTGAACTGACGCTTGTAACGCACAAGTTATTATTACTCTTCTTGCCCTATCTTTGGTCTTAAAAAGTCCTATCCAACTAACAATATTAGCCTTCTCATATTCAACTTCTTCGACAATTTCATGATATTGAGCTCTGGTTTCTGAATCATTAATATTACCATAGGAATGTAACTTGGCTAAAGTCATTAAAGCTTTATCTGGCTTACCATGAGCAACTAACCAACGAGGACTTTCAGGTAATAAGATTGAAGCAAAAAATAATAAACCAATTGGTATAACTTGCACACCCAAAGGTACTCTAAATTGCTTTTCATCAGCTGCAAGACCGATATAACATCCATAGCCAACCCAAGAAGCCACCAAAGCACCAATTCCTAAGAAAAATTGTTGAAGTGAGGTTACCATACCTCTAATTGAAGGATGGGCCAATTCTGCTTGAAATAATGGGATAATCATACAGAGACAACCAACAGCAATTCCAGCAATAAACCTACCAGCTAATAACATACCGATGCTAACCGAGGTTGCTTGTAAAATACCTCCAATGATGAAAACACCAGAAGCAGCTGTAATAGTATATTTTCTACCGAGATAATCACTATAGGCCGCAAAAAAAGCCCCAAAAAAAGCCCCACCTGTAAACAACAGAACAACTGCACTAGTTTCATTAGTAGTCGGATTAAATCTTCCCTTAAACCTTTCAGAGGCAATGACTGATGAGGTTAGTATTGGTTTTCTTTAATATTATTCAAAATGGTCTAAAACGATTTCTGTAAAAATGAATTTTAAACTATTGCAACTAAGAAATTCTACATACCATTAGCTATAACACTCAAATCGTACCCATAGGAAAACGATCCAATAGATACAAAGCAACAAATGAGGAATTGATATAATTTAGGGTTAATAGCCATCTTGTAATTTGAGTAATTGAAAAATATGTGATAATCTAACCAACTTATATTCTATCTTTATGATAAAACGTTATAAGCAGTACTAATGCTCAAGAGACTCCTCTTCATTCTCCACTAACCCATTCAAAGTCTACCCCATAATTCAAGATCAATACAAACGGCTCATGTAAAGATCTCAATCGAAACAAATTACGAAGTCTCCTCAATTAGATATGTTTAGCACTACCGTATAAGGCGCTGGAAGTAACTTAAATCGGAAATACGTGGGGCATTCCGTTGCTCCAACAATTAAGCAGGCCATTGAAAACTTTAAACCAATAACAATTTGCAGCAATTTACCCCAGTAAAATAAAAACTCTAACAATTGTGATATTTTATGCGAGATTCGTTTTTTCGGAATTTATCTTAATGCGATTGCAAAACCATGAGGGGCTGCTTAATATTATAGTGGGGAAATGAAAATGGAGAGAATAATGAAGCCTTTAAATGAAATAAGTATCATAAAGCTTTCAGTCTGGATTGTTTTATTGCTGTTGAAAAAATCTTCAGAAGAAAATTGATCTTTTTCACAAAAAAATAATGTCAGTATCAAACCAAACCGTTAAATCAGTCGACTCGCTTAAGAATTCATCAATTATTGTTGACAGTAGAAGAGTTATTGCACCAATTGATGAAAAGATTTATTCAAGTTTTATTGAGCATCTAGGAAGATGCATTTATGGAGGGTTGGTTGATTATAATGAAAATCCAAAATGTAAAGTTAACGAAAAAGGTTATAGAGAAGATGTGGTTAAAGCTATTAAAGATTTAAACACCCCAGTAGTTAGATATCCAGGTGGTAATTTTGTATCTTCCTATCATTGGATTGACGGTGTTGGGCCAAAGGAATTACGTCCAAGAAGACCTGAATTAGCCTGGCTAGGCGAAGAAAGTAATGAATTTGGTACCGATGAATTCATTGAATGGTGTCGTTTTATGGATATTGAACCTTATTTATGTCTTAACATGGGGACCGGTACATTAGATGAAGCTTTACATTGGATTGAATATTGCAATTCAACTGCTAATACTTATTATGCTAATTTAAGAAGAAAAAACGGTCACCCCGAACCGTACAATATTAAATATTGGGGGCTCGGTAATGAAGTTTGGGGACCATGGCAAGTTGGGCAAATGAATGCTGAAGATTATTCTAAAAAAGCTATTGAATGGGCAAAGGCTATTAAGTTGTTAGATCCCAATGTTAAATTAATTTCTTGTGGTTGTACTGGTATTGATAATTGGGATCATTTCGTTTTAAATGAGTTAATTAATTGGATTGATTATCATTCGATTCATATTTACACAGCTAACAGTGATCACATTAAAAATGTTACAGCCCCAATTGCCGCCGAAGCTGCAATTCAAGTTACCAAAAATTTAATTGATTTAGCAACAACTCAAAATCCTCCAAAACCAAACGGTTTAACAACTTTTTCCAACGAATTTAAAAAAGTGAAGATTTGCTTTGACGAATGGAATGTTTGGGACCCAATTAGAGCTGATGGTACTAAAGGTGCAGAAGAACAATATACTTTTAGTGATGCATTAGCTATTGCTTCATGGTTAAATGTTTTTATTAGACAAAGTGAAAGTTTAGGTATGTGTAACATTGCTCAGTTAGTTAATGTTATTGCACCAATTATGACTAATGAATCATCAGTTTTTTTACAAACTACTTATTATCCATTTAAATTATTTTCAAATTTTATGAGAGGTAAATCATTAAATTTACATGTTGAGTCAACAATGTATTCAGGTCCAACTGGTAATAATGATGGAAATTATACTTGGATTCAAAATAATTATGCAGCTCCATTATTAGACGTTAGTGCAGCTTTAAATGATAATAATAAAATTTATATTGCAATAGTTAATAGATGTGATTCTGAAGAAGCTAATACAAAAGTTTATTTCAATTCCAGAGTCAATAAAATTCATAAATGGTTACTTTATAACGATGATTTAAATGCTACAAATGATTTTGAAAATCCTAATAATGTTGATTTAAAAGAATCTGATATTGAGTTTACTCAAAATAATGATTTAAGTATTGAATTTAAATTTTTAAAACATTCTTTTACCATGTTAGAAATTAGTTTTGAATAGATGAATAGATATTGTTTTATTACTATACGTACTTCTTCTGTAATTTATTAAAACATAGGAGTTTGGTTTGCGGCTTAAGTTTTGGTATTATAATTCCAGTAAAATGTTAATTCTTGGGGATGAGTTTTTATAATTTTACCAGTCCTGGAAGTGAATTGAACGATCTTGTATACTTCTAAGCTGTCTTGTGTTACTATTACGTTTTGTATATGTGATATCAATCTTTTGTATTTTAGTGATTGCAGCAGGACGCA